>OY292397.1:0-29511 GCA_958496205.1 Idaea biselata
GGTAGCCGGTAGCCGGTAGCCGGTAGCCGGTAGCCGGTAGCCGGTAGCCGGTAGCCGGTAGCCGGTAGCCGGTAGCCGGTAGCCGGTAGCCGGTAGCCGGTAGCCGGTAGCCGGTAGCCGGTAGCCGGTAGCCGGTAGCCGGTAGCCGGTAGCCGGTAGCTGGTAGCCGGAGGCTAGGGGAGTTCGCCGAAACCAGATTAGCGAGTTCAGCGGACTCTGCAAGCATAATTCTACTTTTGCAAGCATAATAATGCGCACCTGTTATTATTACGTGCATAAATCTGACCCGTGCGGGCAGGAGTAAAATTAATGTGAATATATCAAAAACCAGAATTGCTTGCATTTGCAAAACTACCTTTTTAAAACACCAGGACTTTCTGTTATATTAGTCTCTAGAGAACGATGCAGGATAGAGATGCCTTCACCGAGACTGGATATCATTTACATAAAATGTACAAGCACTCTCTATTGCAGAAGATATACCTTATTAGTGAAATGTGTTGTTATTACTCGCCTCTAATTTATTTAAACTGTAGTCGGTGTAAAGACCTCAAGTAGACTGACAGGTAACGATATGCAACCGTACGTAACCGTCCAAAGATACGTAACCAAGATGATTTTAACATCGTAAAAGTGAGCATCGTATGCAAGGTTCATCGGGAGCTCGGAGTAGATAGATAGATAGAGCAGAAATACTGACCGTGGCTCGGAGGAGGCGACGGCGACTTGATCAGTTCACCGGATACTTCTGAAACAATAACAACATACACATTTCAATTTATTGTAACTAATTAATTATCGAGAGCGCGTGAGCGGTGCGGGCGTCAACACTGTGATTCAATGTTTTGCGTATGTGCGATATTAACATCGCTCTTACGATAAAGGAAAACATCGTGAGGAAACCTGCGACTTAATCACGTAGGTACATTGTCCCAATCAAAGTACGGTAAACATACAGTGAAGTTTTTTTTTAATAATTATTACATATTGACATATTGTAGATACGTAACTCTATAGTCTAATTAAAGTTATTAAAGTGTGTTTCTTTGTGAGAATTTTGATTTTCAAATATAGATACTACCATACCAGTTTACAATATAAAGGTACAAACAGTTACAGGGGTTATAGAAAATTAGTTGCCATATATGGGGTTGTTTTACATGTTTATACGGACAAGGTTTTTTCTACGACTTTTAAAAATAAGAACTATTCGAGAAAAATTAAAAGGTTTTGTTTTATCAAAAAAAGAACCAAAAATTAATAAAGTTAGGAATAGTAGCGGAAACTAAATGTAACAACAAATCCCAAGGTTAATGACTCGGGGAATTTTCTGTTAAAAAAAAAAAACTAAATTAACCCCCATAATTAAAGAATGCCAAATGATTTCTAATAATCTGTACCTATCGATACAGATGGAGGGTGGTTTCGTCTGGTTTTACATCTGTCCCAAACAGTGCAGTGGTATGAAAACGAAAGGGTATCCGTCCCATATTAACAGCAGGATTTGAATGTCATTTGGGAATATACCTGCCTCTCTTGTCGGTAACATTACGGCTTCCATCCACAACGAACTTACAGGGGGACTACAATGATCGGGAAATGACTTCAACACACGTAACTGAGGACACTTCGTTTGTTTATTTACCTATAATATATGAAGAGCCAGGATGGCCTTGGATGGCCTTCATCAGAACTCATACAGTAGAACTAAGTAGGTAGATGGGCGCGGGATATAAAATAATGGTGTCCATTTACAATCATCGTAGTTTTATTAAAAATTGGTGTCTACATTCACAAAATAACTATTCCATCCCTTAATTTATAATGGTTACTCAGTAGGAATCAACTCAATTATGTTAGGAAAGACGTGATGACGGAAATACAAAGCGATTCGTCAAGTGCGTGGTGCACGGTCTCCGTCTCGTATCAAGAATATGACAAGATGGCAGCCCCGAACAACCATCGACGATGACGCTTCGCTAGGTTGACTGATGACTGTGACAGTCCATCAACCTGATGCTTTACATCGGCGGCGCCGTCATATATTTAATTTACTAAATTATGAGAAAGTTATAAACGATCTTTGCACAATACTGCAGATTCTAGGGTGTTTCTTTGAGAATGTGCACATCGCGCGGCGTTACGTGAATAACGTACTTAATTAACATTAATATGATAGCTGTGGTAGTTTATAAATCAATCTAATTGTCTTCTATTTGGCGCAAAAGGTAATTTATAAAAAGAGTTATCATAGTACTAAAGGTTACATGAAATCTGTTCAAATTCTAATTACCAGTAATGTCCCATTTCCCCGATTACAACAAACTTTGTCATAATATTAGGAAATATGTGTGAAGAATTAAATTCTGGAAAAAGATTTTTGAAATAGGATATTTAAGGTTAACTATGAAATTGGTAATATTACATAAAGAACATACTTTCATAATTTTATAATGATTTGTAAAATGTCCCAACATTAACCGCCTAATTACCGTTTATGACGATGGTCACCCTAGTATTTTTGAATGCTTCGTCGTATGCACTGCGCTTGATTGGTCAACACTAAAACACCAGTGGTCGCTCGAACGTGGGAAAGACGGACGTGTGTCACATTGAGTTGGAGTGAAGAAAAATCGGAAATTATTGTTTCGATAGTGTGTTGTTACGGTTTGATCCTCAGTACCGTTTACGCTTTTTAAAGGTAAGTTAATTATTTATTTTAATAAAAACTATATCATACGAGCTCGTCCAAAGGTCTATTTCTGAATTTTAGCTTTAAAAAAGTAGAAAACTAACTAATTGCAGAGATTTTAAAACAAATAACAAATAGTAGTAGAGCTAGGTAGAAGTAGTTAGGTTAGGTTTGGAATAATATTTTCACCATTAATGGGATTTATTATTATTAAAATATTTAAAAATACTTTGATAGGTCATTTACAAAAGTCCAAGAACAAAATTTTATAAAAGTTTACAGCAACCTCCTTTCCATTAAAACTTGCCCTCATCAATAAACATTATACAATATAAATAATTAATTATGTTAATTACTTACTATTATATGTATATATATATATTTAGTGAAATAATATATATATCTATAGTGAAAATAAGTATTAGGCATTTGACTAATACTTGTTAAATCAATAATTGATTCATGTTTTTGTTTTATTTCTAATTCCCATATTAAATTATCTAATTACCTTTCCTTAATAATAATTACCATTCGTCCTTAGATATAATTACCATTTTCAAAAAAATACTTTGCTTTCTAATTATTATATTAATAATGTTATCATTGTCCCTTCTACAAATATTTCAATAGAACTTATTAAACTATATAAAAAGTATATTAAGAACAGTTTATGTATACATTGTCGCAGCATTATTTGAAATAGCCGTATATGCACATTCTCAAAGAAACACCCTCTAACTAACTTTATTTTCATATTATAATTGCGATCGACAGCAGCCAACCATTTTAATATAATAATATGCAAATTTTAAAAGCTATAGGTACTATTGAAATAATAGAGTTTTAAATTAAAACGATGTGCACTCATATTTTCATTATTTAGGGTTTTATTCTCGTTTTGTTATTTTTAAATTATCTTACCGCGAACGTTTCGACTATTTACCCGACTGCGCGACGCAAAGAAGGGTTATGTGTTTATCAGTCTATGTATGTGTGTATGTTTGTTCCTATGTGGCGCTCCAGAGGCCAAACGGATGGACCGATTTTGATGATTCGCACGTCAATCGATTCGTCTTAATCCTGGGAGTGTCACTGAAGACATGACAGTTATCAAAATTCAAAATGGCGACCACCAGCCGCCATATTGTAAAAAAGAAAAATTGACTGACTATATCGAGTGGGTACCTATCGTCGAATAGGTATTTCAAAATCATTCTTAGGTTTCCTTGACCATTTTTCATTTAGTTTAACTATTTGGGATCTATAACGACTTAAAGTTGGATAAGAAAACAAAAGTTGACTGACTATATCAAGTGGGGTATCGTTGAATAGGTTTTCGAAAATCATGGTTGGGTTTCTTTAACCGTTTTTCATTTAATGTAACCATTTGGGATCTACAACGGTTTAAAGTTAGTTAGTAGTCGTCCATACCTAAGATTACCTACCGCAACTTACTGAATAATCCTCAACTTAATAACCCCCTCAATGAAATGATGCCATTGCGATTAAAATACAATAACATTGATATAATAACGTCTTGCACCTAATGCTGACTTATAAGCGCAAAATAAAAAAATTAAATAAAAATTTAAAAAACCCGCCTGTTTAAAAAAACTTCAAATAAAAACATATACTAGGTACTAGGAAATAAAACAAGTCCAGTAGTCACAGAACATAGCGACTTTAACAGTCGGGACCTATTATTGAAAGGCTATATGATGTGCTAGATTTTAGGTAGTCAATGGGTCCCGACTGTTAAAGTCGCTATGTTCTGTGACTACTGGACTTAATATTCCTTATGGTTTTATTACTCAAGGCATTTTTACCTGAAATATTTTACAAGGAGAAATACATCATCAAAAATCCTCCCATGACAGGATTCGAACCTGTGCCCCTCGCTTGCCGGGCGAGTGCGCTGGACTACTGGACTTGTTTTATTTTCTTTTCAGTTTTTATTATGTACCTATATGTTTTTATTTAAAGTTTTTTTTAAGCAGGCGGGTTTTTTAAATTTTAATTTAATTTTTTTTTTAAATTAGTCATGGTCCCGAGGACCTGACTTCGTCTCCTCGCAATCACAACTTTTCCTCGCAATCACAACTTTTATATAATTTGTAATAGGTACAAAACTATTGTAGACGGATGAATTGAAAATCTGTAGAATTAGTAATACATGAGTCGAATTTCAGATTTTGTGTGTCACTCACTTGTGTGATTGATTACTGATTAAGTACCTACCTATAATATAGTAACTATTCTATGGTATTCTGGTTTACTACACTTTACTATCTCGTAAGGTAATCTAAGAACATATTGCCCCCGATGTTGGTATCGGCTATCGAATTGTAGTGTGGTATCGATACGTATAGGTAACGAGATATACTCGGAACAATCGGAAGCCCGTCCGGCGTGTATCGGCGTGGATCGGCGCGATCCGCGGTCTAATCGCATTAATTAACATTAGATACGTCGCGTAACTCGGTCGGACACCCGGCACTTCGACATCACACCACACAGCTCACGTTATGCCACATCTTTCAGTCGGCCTGTGGAGCGACTCCACTGCTCAACACTCGTGGGTACAGTATCGTAATGTTATAGGTACCTATCGAACATGAGTGTAGAGATGACCCATAACAAATAATCGTAGCAGTGTCGTAGCGTCGACTACGAGTGCGCTACGAACGTGTTCGCAGGCAGGTATAATGCCGGCCTTTCACTGCGAGCGGAGCGGAGTCATTAATGTGTCAGTTCAACATACAACGGTTGGTTTCATAGTCATACAACTCTTTCGCGCTATTGAAACAATCGTTGGATGTTAAATTGACACATTTTTAACTTCGCTCCGCTCGCAGTGGAAGGCCGGCATTAGGTTCATCATATCCACAGAGCCGCGTTTGTATTGGCCAAGTCTTGCATGCAAGTTGCGCGGAAATACGTTACAAGTGACCGTCACATTGCATACAAGTAAAACCAGGCTAAGTTAAATTGTAAAATTAGCAATATGCGAGTTAGCTATGCAACTTGAACGACAAATTTGACGTCACGTATGATGTATTTCCGCGCAACTTGCATGCACGGCTTGTCCAATGGAATTTGGCTTGGGATAAATTACGTACATAAGTAATATAAGTAAATTAGAATACAGCTTTTTTTCTTGTTTTTTGTGTGGTAAACACTAAGAAATAATGTTGACTTTTTTAGATTAGAATATTTAGTTTGAAAATAAACTTTTCTTTCAAGTATAGCTTGCACCTTCCATGTACTAAAAAGGAATACATTATCAAACGAATAAAGCCGAGATAGATAGATTAATCTGTCTAAGTTTGCCTATATGGGCCGCTTTAGCACATTTCTCGACATAAATAATCTTTATTTTAAAAATCACAAACAACAAACACAAATAAACTATTTTATTCGGTTTTTGGCTAGTAGCATTACCTAAGTAGGAGTACCTAAATATGACGGAGTGCAAAGCTAGCAATGTCCTATATTTTGTAATCAATGTTGCAAAAGTAAGGAAAACTGGTGGTTTACGCGAGTGTAACCGTGAATGAAGACCAAGAATTTTTATTTCTATGTGCGTGGCTCGTATTCGACATTTTGTATTTTTAGAATTATCATAAAATATAAGTATATTATGCTGCCCAAACTGGCCCTTCCAAGTACCAGCACAGTCAGTAAAAACGCAAGCTAAAGTCTTTCCATTTGATGACAAGTTGTCCGTCAGATCTGAAACAGCTTCATTGTAATCTTTATAAGCAATACCTATAAGAAGGAGAGGACGTTCGACAAAAAACATAAAACCTATTTATGCATTACGTGGGAACGTGGGAACGTGGTCGGTTTACGTATTTACGAAGGTACCTGCACATTGCAGGATCTGCAAGTTGAGTCTCACCAGATTATCGCGTACTTTATCCCGCGCATGCAACACAAAGACCGCGTCCCACGCATACATTATATTTTTGCTAGCCTTTATTGAAACATCTCGGTAATGTTTTTTATTAGAATCTAAATGTAAACACGTAAAAAGGGTACAATGCTAGAAACTTGTCGCGTAAAAAACGGCAGTTGCACAGTTTTTTTGCGGCGGAGGATTAATAATTCGTTTCATCGAGTTTTTTGTAGATTTAAGATAGAAACATCTAATATTACGTAAAGAAATCCAACCCGGCGGATCGGCGGGCGACTACCTGCCTCGCGCCGTTCGCCCGAGCCGCGCCGATCGCGCCGATACCGACTCCTTCATTTTAGAACTTATTATTTCGACGATTATTCATCAAGTTTAAATAATATTTCACAACTCTAAACAATACCTAACCAGCCCCACTGGTTTCCACTTACTTCAAGTATGCCTGGAAGACATCGGTTTTAGTAGTAAGCCCGCCTATCTGTACATTATTTATTCACTTAATTTAAAAAAAAATTGGTGTGTTTATTTTGTTATGTAATGAATGATTAATTATTGGGGTTCTTCAAATAGAGTATATACCTATATTTATTTATCTAAACAGTATTTTTGTAATTATAAAGTTAAAAATGTGTAAAGTTATTTTAATTTTATTACCCTAATTTTATTTTTATAGAGTTATAGTGAAATAATACAAATAACGACCGCAATCATCTAGAATGATCTAGAATCGGCGACGTTGCATGTCCTAGACCTAGAGGTTCGTAAAGATGCGTCGACGGCGATCACACCCTCTAGTCGCCGAGATTATAATATAGGCCCTTCACTCTTCAGGTGTGTAGGTATGTAAGTAAAAGTTTAATATTTGATAGTATTTATCCAAAGTAAATGTTGCAATATATAGGTAATGATGATTTATCTTGAACCATTAACGTTATTGCTAATGTTTTGTATCTATTAGGTACACGAGTATATTAAATAATCAAATAATTACAATTTGATTGATGTAGTTATTACAGCATAAACATTGATTGATACATTACTTCGACTGTATAAAATATGTAGATATTAAAACGATTGTATATATTATAAACATTAACATTAAGCGTTTAGTTATTTCAGAACTAACCTACGACATATTTATATTAATAGGTATTACCTATACCTAAACCATTTAATTATAACAAAAAAAAAACAAGTATTGTTGAGAGTACATTTTTGATGACTAGAAATATTTTCAGATACTAATATAATCTGAAAATAATTCTAGATGTAAAAATAAATTGTAATATATTATTTGTTGTTTAATTTCATTTTTGCCCGCTATGATAATGATTCCTAAGCTGTTGAAGCCGTAAACGTGATTAAGAACTGTCAAATATCAAAAACTATCAAAGTGTGACAATTACACATTACACAACTTAATAGCAATTATCTAATTACGGAAATTGACTCCAATATTAGGTATTTAGTCAGTTATTTAAATTGATTTGGCTACATATATTTTAAATGGTCCTAAGCAATCCGCCCTTAAGGGCCCTATATCTGCTAAACTCAAAATCCATGTCGGGCGCATCGAAAATTGTTGATTATTTCATGACGGAATGTCGTAGAACTTTTTTTTGTGTATGGATTGTAGGCGACATTGTTTCCGATATTTTAGTGCAGTTTCCATACAAATATGTCGAAACGTATTGAAGCCTATCGACATTTTAGCCAAATCAGACATTTTTTGTCTAAAATTTGGATAGGCTTTGCACCAATAGGAGGTTCTTGTCTTAAAACTACACCAAAATGTAGGAAACAATGTCACCTACAATCCATACACAAAAAAAAAGTTCTACAATATTCCGTCATGAAATAATCAACAATTTTCGATGAGCCCGACAGGGATTTTCAGTTTCAAGGTCGTTGGCGTTGTTATTCCTCTTAAAATGTAATATTTAGTATCTACCAAACTTGGTCTGTATCAATTTAGTTTATCTCAAATAATCAAAATTGATGTTTATTAAAAAAGAAAAATGTTAGTTTATTTAGTAAAAAGTTAATAATAAAACTCTTTTACTTATTTATAATATGTAATAACGTTGTTCTATAAAATGATGATTATACGATTTATAAAAATAAAATAAAATTTTGGAACTGTTGCTACTGATCATTTAAATAATGATGTATGCACATAGGTCCACAATATAATGTATAACTCACGGTACGAGGAGGTGCAGTAGGTCCTGGTATCTCGTGCGCGCACGCACGCGGAGAGCACCATCTCGCCGGTCTCTGTACGCGCTGTGTGTAGGTACGCTCGGCGCGGCTGTCGACCGCACACTGGCAGCGTGGCAGCCAGCTCCCGCGAGCCTCGCACCACCCCTCGCGTAACCCCCCCGGCAACCCTCGCACACGATTTAAACATTTTACAAAACTTTTTTATCCGAATCCGTTTCTCTTTCCTCCCTTAGTAATTTTTTGCGCGCGACTTCGCTATTATTTCGATTACCTGGAAATGTTTTTTTTTTGCTTTCGCCGAACGGATCGAGTTTAAAAGCTGTTTAATTTTTTATAGGAAAGGGGAGCGCCGGGTTCGGCTAACCGATGCGCGAATTCCGATAGCGGGTTGTATTGAAAGAGTGTGAGGTGTTCGGAGCGTGCTCGGGACGTCGTTAGCGGACGATTAGAGGTAGACGTGCTGCGCAACGGTCGCTGCGATAGGTCACCACACAACGCGCGATGACGACCGTCGTCTCCCTCAGCACTGCCCATCATCCTACATGTTGTAGGTGCACTCTCCATCCCTCGAGATGACAATACCTCTCCGGCTCTACCGACCGGACCTCGATCTTATCCCACTTTGGAGAATGGACACTGATATGTTGATAACTAGCCAAAGAGGATCAATAATATAAATCTATAAGATCCTACATTGTGACAAATCTACTCTACATTAAAGTCTGCGCAGGTATTGGGAATACAATAGATTTCAATGATTCGATGCATAAAATGTATTGCGACGGTAATATATGTTAAAGATACATCTCAATAAGAAGGGGTCGGAGAAGAAGTCGGTCCGAGACGCGAGGTCCGGATGTATGATATGGTAATGTGGTGGTGTCGTCCGAGGCCGCGGCCGCGAGATGCACCGTCTTTGTCATGGTAATGTGTACAAACATACCCCCCCACTGGGAACGGCCTGTGTTGGTTTAGGCCACATATTGCTACTTTGAATAAGAAATTCGGGTGTTTGCGGGCGCTCTTTAAACTGTATCTAATGTTTAGCAAACGACCTGATGAATTGCAGATGAAACTTCAAACGGACTCAACACCGATCGGAGACCACTCCACTTTCCTCGACCGACACCACACCGCTTTCCTATTTAAATTGCGAATAGTGAAAATAAACATTTTCAAATAGCTCCCGAGAATTTCGTTATTTTACGAAACTTGTTTTTCTATTCATATTGCTACAATACTAGTATAGGTTAGACTAAACTTTTGTGCTCGGGAATTGAATAGTTACTAAGAACGACAAAGGATATCATATTAATTTAATATGACACGTTGTTAATTATTCTGTAATTAAAGCGGATAGCAAATACAATTTTAATGATTGTTTGAAACATCGTAGCATCGTAGCACGGTCCGTAGCAGTGTGTCGTAGGCGGGAGCTACGAGCCGCGTCGTAGCCCCGACATGACCCTCGTGTTTTACAAGAGTTATGCGATTTTTATGAACTGTGATTTCAATATTTGGTGAGAGTAACGAGAGGGCTCGGGTCGTGGGTGTCGTGGGTCGTGGGTCGTGGGTCAAGGAGCGAGGGACAGTCAGGTGAGAGTAACCGGGACAGTCTCCCCTCGTAGTTCGGTAGTCGTTTAATCAAAGATTTGTCCGCGGAAGGCAAGGGTTGCGCGGCGCGTGGCGCGTGTTTACGATCTGATTATTGAATGCATCTTGTGCGGGCCACCCCACGCGTCCCGCGTCCCGCATAGAGCCCTTTCGCTATCAGTAGGTATTATGAATTTGTATATTTTTATTAGGTAAGATGAATTTCACCAGAGAAATTATTATTGATATTATTCTCCGAAAATCGATATTTTAATTACATAAACACAATATTTGTTAAATAGATTTTTTGGAAAATTGGATTTTATAATGATTGTGGTTGGTTAAAGATTAGTAAGTAGAAGTAGACTGACTGAACCCATTCACATAATATATGATGACGACAGTGAGATATCTCGGATACTATATTGGCTAGGTACCGGATATCCGTACAATATGCTACAACCTGATTTGCTAAGTATAACATCATTGGTTGAAAAACCATTAAGTGTTAGAACTGTTAGGCAACTGTATATTCTGAGTTCGTGGCAGACAACTTCAGAAATAAAATAGATAAAACTTGAGGAATAAATAATATTTTATAATGAATAAATATTGAAGGACGTTTCACACAGCCAAATCAAGGCTTAATTAAAGCAACTAGGCTTGTACTATGGGCCAACGAATATACGTAACAGTAATATTTTTTTATTTATTGTCAGCATACATACTTGCAGGTATCGAACCCGTATCCTTCTGCAGAGCAGAGTATTCGCCATACTCCATACACACGCCGTCAATGATCAAACTTATTTTCGTGTAAGGAACAGCTATAAAATTTCATGAAAGTTTTTATGAAATTTTGTTGATTATAATGTTGATGAATTGGGATCAAAATCATTCGAGTTCGAAAATGTTCAATTGTAATGTCTAATGAACTCATTTGACAAGCGAGGACCGCGACGCGACGACGGCGCGATTCCTCTCCCAACGACGCCCAACGCGTCATCCGACACTAGTCTAACAGTAGGATATACTTCAAACGTTATTTACGATTTTAATTTTATAACAATGTTATTGCCCCAATATCATTTTTTTTTGTATTTGCATAGTTGACCTCATCAGCAAGTTTTTAACAGCTAAACCTATGACGACGTATATTTCAACACTAGTCAACAACGCGATTACGCGAAAATGTAAACAGTGTTGATTGAGTCGGGTACCTACTACCTAAACTAGACAGATACATATACCTAATGAACGTCGTCGGTCGTCTGTGAACGGATGCGAGAGAGCGCGTGCCGCCATCTTGTATTAGCCCCGTATTTGCATTTACAATTTATGTTTAAAGCCCTCCACTTTGATTTCGGGGGCCCTTCTATCTGCAAACTGTTGAGATTTCAAACGCAGTGGGAAAATATCTATATTTTCTTTCGTAATTATTCATTTAAGTTATTATTTGATAAAATAACTGCTCTGATTTTCTATTTTCAAATTTCTAAGTTGCCTTGTTATTTTTAACTCTTTGGTTTTATAGAGTTTTACTTTTTGTACCGTGTTTTTGCTATCATTAAATGTTTTCTATTCTATTCTTTTTTTCTATTCCTTAAAGAAGAATCAGACAAACTTACTCATTCATAACATATTTAAGTTGAGATCAGGAGAATAAAAGTAATAATGAAGATATTTTACGTGAAACAGTCGTTCGAAGTTACAACAAAAACTTTCGAGGAATATTTTCAATAAAATGAAACCAATAATAGATTTAAGATGATAGATTTGAGATAACTTGTATAGTATGTAATGCAATCTAGTTGTCGGCGCACGTGGCGACTGATGTGAAGTTCAGGGGGAAGGGGGAGGGGGGAGGTATTTGCATTTTGAACGAGGTTCGAGTCGAGTCGTTTAGAAGGGTTGCAGTAATCCGCGAGCGTAGGGGAGGCCATTTCACACTGCATTTACATTAATGTGACCCTGTCGGACAGATTAATTTTAAAATATATTGTTGGGTTTAAAATGGCCGCTCGGATGGAATAATGTCATTGCAGATTTCGCTGCGTCGAATCTGCGTTCTGTACACTTCGATGATGGCGATAAATTAAACTTTAAAAATATCAGTAAAAGTTCGATCGTTACGACACACAACGCGCAGAATGTAATCAGTGTAGTTGATGGGATTTTCATTAATTTAGTTAGAATTGAAATACTAGATTTAGCATACACTTTGTTCTCAATGTAGACAGAGGGCGGCGGACAACGGGTGTGATCGCGCTAATCAATACCGGTGCAGTTGCAGCCACTCAGGGGGAGAGGGGGGGGGGATCGACCACTCCTCCCCCTAATGCCTCCTAATGAATACCTACGTACTGTAAACCTAGGTATGTGTCGACGTGTACAGAATACATTGTTCTGCCTTAAATTGCGTATCACAAGAGAGATAAATCGATGCAATCCAAATTGAATTTTTATTTTTTTAATAATGTGACTTTTCTTTATACTTT
Source organism: Idaea biselata (assembly GCA_958496205.1). Classification (NCBI taxonomy): domain Eukaryota; kingdom Metazoa; phylum Arthropoda; class Insecta; order Lepidoptera; family Geometridae; genus Idaea; species Idaea biselata. The sequence continues at coordinate 12,923 of OY292397.1, forward strand.
TATTTTATAGTTTGAACATTGTTTTTTGACTTTCGTTCCTATTATCGATTTTCTACTTATTACATATTTAATTAATTTTAATATAGTTGTTACTTACAATTACTTAATGAATGCCTCATGTAGATGCCGAATAGCCGAATTGGCCAATTTTATTGTATAATTAGATATTTATGAATAATAATATGATAATATATGTAGGTACCTGAAGTGGGTACTTTTTTATATTTTAATTATTTGAAATATTAATTAATAAAAAATGCTTGATATTATTTGTGCATCTATAGGAAATTAGATGCTTACTACACATTAGGTACACATTATACAAATTACAAAGTTATCATAAGTGTGTGATATTTCTTAGATTAGACTCATACCAGACTGCAGCTACATACAAAGACAAAGGTCCATCCATTTTTAATATATAAATATGAAAATCTCTATTTTTCTTCATAACAATGTAACTTTAGTACTAAACCTAAGATTTATGGCAGATCAATTAATGTAATGAAAATGTAATTTAAAGATTGGTTGAGGTGTTGCAGTATGTCGTCGATCTCTCATCTCTGTCCATTGTCCTCGCCCGCTGTCTGTGAGGACCGGAGGGGGAGAGAGGAAGGGAGGGGGTTATCACAGACCTACTCGCTTTGATTAGCGCTCGGTACTACAATAACTATGGACAGGGGACATTCCTTTGATGTTTATTTTCATTGTGTTCAAATGACTTTCCTCTTCAGTAAAGTGAAAAATACAGTAACATCACAATGTAACATATTAACATAAAACACTTTACATACGTAAATAAATGACATGCATGTACCTATGTTACCCCTTTGAACCCTTCCGGTATATACGAGTAGGTAGCCAATGAACGGCGCGAGCGTGAGGTGACTCGCTTTGAATATGTAAATACAAAGGTGAAAGGGTGCGACAGTATGTAAATCACATGTAGATCGTGGGGCGGGGCCGAGGGGGAGCCACGCGACGACGGGGAGGGGGGGGGAGGCTGTAACGACGTCACAGATTTAATTTAAAGCGGAGATGATTAATGAGTTGTCGCTGCGATTGCGGCGCGACCCGGAGGGAAAGAGTTTAGATTAACAACAACTGGGCCGGGGTCGGCGTCGTAACGCGCGCGCTGTCACATTAAACTATATTAATATTTGATACGGATTATACGACGACTTCCAATAAAGATGAATAATAGCCTCGTCTCTTCGACGACGCGTCGCACGACGACACGCACTTTACCCCCTTATTTATAAAAAAAACTGCAGCTGCTAACGTTAACGTAACCCTGCGAATTTAACTATTGTAACATATGAATATTTGCAAATATAGTGTAGTCACGATGACGCCGTGTACTACTGCGATTCAGTAGAATTATTCAAGTACTCAGCAAACAGCAACCAGTACTCAACGCAACATGTACGATATTTGATCGCCCACGTCACGCTACGCGCTTAGGACGACGTCTTTCATTTTAAGATCGAAAGCAATAATGTGCGTTTTTGTTTATTTAGCAAACAAATGTACGGTAAGATGAATTTATTCAGTATCGGGAATGAATTTTTCGTTAAGTAAATATTTTAGTAAGGACTGTAAACGACACGCGAACAAACAATCACCGGTGTTTGTTCTGTTCCCGCGGGCGACTCCAGCGGCCGGCGCGGCGGTCCCGCGGGGCAGCTCGCGCTCGCGCTGCCCGCTAGCGAAACAATCCGTTACCTACTCGCCTACTCTATGACTACGGCATATATAGGTACTATACAAAGAAAGGGTAGCTATTAAGTACCTATATTTTCAGTAATTTCATTTTTACAATAAGAATATTGACTAAGTACCGATATAGAGAATAAATAGCTGTAGGTACCTACTGCTTGTTGTGGATGTTAAGATGTGCTCATACCTATCTAGCTAAGTAGAAGTAGATATCTAGATATCGACATGCCAGTTACGATACAACACTAACAACGGTGCGGTAATGCGACACGTGATGTGCAACAAATCGGTATCGAATGCATTTCGTTCGGAGATACAAAATAATGCGATAGTGAAATCGAATTCGGAAGGTATGTGTAGTGCGCGTGCGCAGGATGCAGCTGGCGGGACCCGGGGGCGAGGGGGTGGCGGGGGCGGGGGAGGGGGAGCCACGCGACCTCCAACCCTTTAGGGGTATTTAACTCTTTAACGCAACAAAGCTGTGTCGCGTGGCGAGCCCGCACCCGACTCTCCCGCCGCCTCGCCCGCGCCGCCTCGCTCGCATGCGGGATGGATATATTACGCCACGATCTCGTTATGTCTCCTTAATTTATATCGCGGCTCAATAAACATTATAAATTGCTTTAATCACATAAAGACGATAACTCAGCGATACCTAATGGCGACTAGATCATTGGAGCCGCGTGCGCCGCCGTTCACAATTCGCATACAATATCGTTTCTACTTCCCTAGACATAACGAGGAATGCTTTTTAGATAAATGTCATTAATGTTATAATGAGGAATAATATCATTTAGTCTATGCCAATAGTATTTATTCCGTCACGTCGCTTTTAGCTGTTTTAAGCTAATAAACATTTTTTTAAGCATAGCTTTTATCGCGGGCTTTGAGCGCGGCGACCGAATCAAGGAATTCCGTAACAAAAATAAAACCTAACACCCTCCATTCCGCCTACCAGGCAGGCGGAATGACGGGTGTTAGGTGTTTTTCGTTACGAAATTCTTCATTCAAAGGTCAAAGCCCGCGATAAAATCTATGCAATAGCTTAATAATTATAATTGCATAAGTTGATAAAAATGCTATGCAATAGCTTTACCGCGGTAGTCCCCGAGTGCCACAAGTTTTTTCTTTAGGTATAATTGGATTTTTGATCATATTTATATAGGTAAGTATCAATTTAAAATAATGTATCATGTCATGTGTCTTTTCTGGCTGCGGGAGGCGAGTGAGGGCGACATCAAAGCGGTCGGTAGCGCGGAATGACCCGCGCGCACCCGCGACTGCTACTGTTTGATCTCAAGACGCGACCGACGCGGACGATGGACAACAAACATGACAAACACACCACACAGCTCTTTTACAACTCACTAACCTTTGTTTAGATCGAATATTTCATAGGTTTAGGTTGTTCTACATGAGTTTTTTTTTACAAATCAGCAATTTTTCATTCAAATATTGACGCTAAAAACGGTCCTTAGGACATCTACTCTGTTTTGTATTACCTTACAATAATAATAAAATTTCAAAAGCTTTCATTAAAATTAAAGAATTAGAATTTACTTAATTAGCCACTAATATTTATGTACAAAAGTTAGATAGAATACTTTATCTATCTATGTAATTCATACAGACAAGTGAATTTCAAAGACTTCAGTAGCAAGTTACCTATTTCATGATAGTATGTAAGAATGCTAGGCGTCTCCTCTATGTGCTCAATCGTGATCATTTACATATAACCGGTAGATATTCGGAGCTATACATCTAACAATAGGTAGCAATGTATACGTGACGTGTATAGCTATTGTCTGTGCGCTGTAGAGGCAGCTTGTACGCACGCACGTGTTCGAAGGGTTGCGGCGAGAAGGGGTGCTGCGCGCGCGCACAATACCTACCCCTTCGACAACAGATTGCGATGCTTTTTTACTGATTTAAAACGGGGTTGTGTGCGGGGTGCGGGGTGACGTCGCGAGAGGCAGACCCGCCGTTTTTTAGCCCCGCCCTCCCGGCTAGTTTGCATACGACGCGCCGCCGCGCCGCGAGCCCTCCCGCACGCACACTCCCGCACCGACCTCGCCACACCGCGTCGCCACACACACGCACACACACACACCCTCACGTCCCGACTAGCCTCCTCTCGACGCGCCGACGGACTCTCAACGAGATGTACTTATATGATGTGACATTTGAAATGTAAATCGCAACACGAGCGCCGAGTCGACGCGGACGACGCGCGACGTGCGAACGTCGTCCCACTCGCCCGTAACCCGTAGGTATGTAGGTACTACCAGCCTCGGTCGGCTGTTTCCATTACAACTTTACATTCTTCTTTTTATCGAGAACCTAGCACTAAAGCCCTTTGTTATTGTTCTAACAATAAGTTAACACATGTAAAAAGTTATTGCAAAACTTAAACAATTTTAATTCAAATTTAAGAAAATGTACCGTTTTATAGTAGGTTACCAAAATTTTTAATAGAATTGTGTCATATCTAAATGCGAGCTTATTTAACTTATTTTGTTGGAGCTAACTGTATTAATCGTTACAGATAAAGAGACTAATAAAATGAAAATAATATTTAAAACTGCGGCTTGTTGTTGTACCATGTTTTAATTTGTTTTATGGAGTCCGATATTTCACTGTCTCGTGAACAAACCAGTACCAATTTCTGGCGAAATATCGAGTTTCGTAAAAAAAAAAACAAATTAAAACATGGTTAATATCCGGTTTTCAAATAAATTGTATAGTGAAAACAATCTCGTTGTTGTTGTCAACCTTGTTCAATTATCCCGCCGGAAAATTTTAGGAAGCATTTTGTTCAAAAACAATAACAATCTTGTTGGTCTACAATCGTATTACTTATTATAAGGCTTTAATTAAATGTTTGACTGCTGGCAGAGGGACAAAAAAATTGTGTTTTTTTTTTAATTTAGTCGTTTGGCCCACGGGTATTGTCACGGGCGAAACGACTTATGGCACTTCGTATTAAGCCACCAATAGTCGCACGTGTAATATCTGACGTAATACACGCGGTTGAAGGATTCCAAAATATTGTTAGATTCTCTTAGAAATACATTTTATAACCACTTCTACATTGGACCACTAAATTTCTACGTGTAGGTTCCCTATTATAGCCGATAGTATTACATCATGTATCATCAGTATACACATCAGTATTATGTGAAAAAACACTATTATTAAATTATTATTCTTAATGAGATAAATGTAATAAATCAATGTCCCTAATTAATTACATAATCAATTAATTAAATGTAATAATTAACTCTTTAAAATTCTGTGTACACAAGAATTCGCGGCCAAATATTGGTGGAGAGCTGGGGTTTACCATTTCAAATTAAGTTTTAAAAATCCCCATAGTGGTTAAACCTGAAGAACGTTCATAGAAATCTTTATTGGACTTTGTGTTTTTGTAAGTAGATATATTCTCCCTTTCAAAATATTTCGAAATCACAATAAATAACTGTTGTTGTCGTTTGTATAATTGTAGTTTACAATCAATGACTTATACAAACAGTCATGTGTGTAAACAGAGCCTCCTCCTCTAACCCACAAGGACTAATTGGCGATTCCATTTTCACGTTAGGTTTCGTTTTATTGTTATTTGTTTTTTTTTCTTCCCAAAACAAAAACGATTTCGTCAAAAAAAGTATTAAAATCTAACTATAATTATGTAGATCGAGATATGTTTATCATCCGTAGGTATGCGAATATATTAAATAGCTAGCTATATAGTTAATAATCGTGTTCAGTAGCTAAATGAAGTGGCACCCTCTCGCCGAGGTCCGCTGCCTCTGATTGCGGGACGCAGCCAGTAGCGAGCGACCCCTTCCTCTCCTCTCCTCTCCTCTCCTCTCCTCTCCGGAGAGAAAGTTGTTTCCTCAAATTAACCTCATATCTGATTGCCGTTATTGCCATGTTGTTGACAAGCAAAAGGGGCTCTTTTAACAAAACATTAAATTATTTAACTTTATACAGATTAATTTTTTCTTCTGTTTTCGCGATGTTGTATTGAAATTAAAGACATTTTTCGGTTTGAATCGCGTGGTGTTTATTACTTTTAGCATTGTTATAACGCTCAACGTTTCGAGACCTTTCCAGGTCTTTTCTTCAGGATTGAAGGGACCTGGAAAGGTCTCGAACGTTGAACGTCCTTTCCAGGTAGGAAATCCTGTTAAACCGAAAAATGTCTTTAATATTTTTTACAGGTTAATATAGAACAACATTATTTTCCGAATGTCTAGTCTTAGTAGTTTAGATACAAATAGATATTACGGTCCAAAAATATAAAATCAGTAATATATAAACTGGTTCTTTTGACATTTCAAGTAGAGTATTATATTGTACCGAACATGCAGATAGAGTAGGTACAAATTTTATGGTTGGTGACAGTAAGTTTGTAGACTTTCTACAAACGTTATTATTTACTGATTTGCGTGGTATGTACGTCGAGCGCCGCGACCGACGACTCCCGCCGGCAACATCCGAGACAACCGTTGAAGATGAACTCATATGTGTAACTAATGGATACAGAAACAGTATAGATCGTGAGTGAGTCGGGTACCGTGGGAGTCGGTGGGAGACGCCGCGGCCGACGACGACTCGGTCAGTGGGTAGACCGCGAGACCCTTTAATGTGCGACTCTAACTACTGTTTGTGTTTCATCAAATAGGTAAAGCAGCTGAATCTGCTGTTTTTTACCCAAAAACCGTTATTTTAGACATAAATCTCACCCTTCCGAGTTTGAAATTTCAATATCCCGTCACACAATGCATTCGAATCGCGCATTTTTTGCACATTTTTTAAAAATGTGGGGTAATGCATTTTTTATTGTAAAAACTCAGTCTCCGTCGTCGGTCGTTATTCCTTCCCACGGGCGGGAAATGGGTCACCCATTGTTCCGTTCCTTCGTTTTTTCGTTAAAAAAGGGATTTCGCTTCGTCTCGGGACCTGTCGCCTCCCGCCGCTCCCCTCTGACATACATTTTTGGGATAAAAAATGTAAAAATTACGACGCAGCTTGCGATCCACTTTTCTCAGAGGGATGTTTTTTCACGACAAATGTAATATTGGCTTGTAGTACAGAAGGCGCTGCGCGGCAAGGGTTGTGCTACATCTGTCGCGGCGATTACCCGAGCCCTCGCGACATGAGTACCATGTACCCGTCGCCCGAGGCCCGGGGGGAGGTCGCAGGGCAATAAAATGATTAGGTAAACAAAACGGAGGCTGCGGGCTGTTTGCAGGCGGCGGCGGGACGGGGGCGGGGTGAGGGAGGACGCGGACGAGATTACCTCCATTTTAACGCGCGAAAGATTTCAAAGGCGGGCACTTCACGAATAATCCATCAAGATCTTCGCGAGGCCCTTTAAAAGGCCACTCGGTCCGGTCGGTCGGTCGAGCGGGTGTCCAGCGGGTGTCGAGCGGGTGGACAGAGAGGGTGCAAATTCGATTCCGTCGTAGATTGGAGTGCATATTCAGCTAACGTGGTTTCCCGGCCCCTCCGTGCCGTGTGTCGGTCGTGTCGGGCGGTCGCCGCAATATTGTGCCAATACCTGCGATATCCTCCATTACCTCTCAACGAGCCGAGTGGCTCTCTCAGTGTCGCGCATACAACGCAGATTTAACTGCCTCACTCGTTCGACCGACACACACACACACACGCTTCCAGTTGTACACGTACAAACCTTCATACATAACATACCTACCTACATACCTAACGTAACATACGTTGTTTAGCGACATCATTTTACATCGAGATGGGGAAACATATTGGTAATCTTGAACTCAACGTCGTCGTGGGGTTCATTTTTATAGAGTGTTGTAACGGTAATGTGGCGTTGTAGACTTAGGGCGGCATCAGCGCGATAAACTGCAATTATTTTATAATATGAAATTATATCGAGAATGTAATAAATAGGTATATAGCCCTCACGTGCGCTCGGCTTGCTCGCCGCCCACCCTGTAACCTGACACCACCGCACTCTCCGACACGAGGTTATGAACTCATCAAAAACCAACAACGGCATCTAATACGATAAATTATTAGATTTTATAATCGATTGTAAAGGACGATAGCATTATGAATGTCTGACAAGAACAACGATCAACCGTTATTTCCTGTCCTATTCATTAGGCACGTAGGTACCTACAACTAATAATTTTTATTTCATTGAATAAATTCATATCTCTGCTCTGACGCAGCCGTTTTCTGCAAATAATTGTTTATCGATATAAAATAATTGTCCAAGTGACCGAAGCGTCTATGCTTTATAACTTCTATGCTGGTCTAACAGAATTTGCTTTCGTGTGTCAATGTTATGTCTGTTGGTTCTCCTCTACAGGTCGCATTTTTCAACTAATTTTGATGAAACTTGGCACCTATACAAGTTTTATGAGCATATTGATCTTTTAGACACAGCAGATTGCTCACTTTTAGACTTCTACGTAGTATAGAAAATGTCCTTTATCTACAAGAAACTTAACTTATGTAAATTGATAGTGCTATCATGGAACCAACTTTTTCATCACAAACTTATTTATTTGGACATCCAACAGCTATTACACAATTCTAAGAATACGATATAGGAAATATAGAACCGGCACGGATATCACGCACGCATTTTTTTTATTTGAGTTTAAACCATTAAACACAGTTCACACTTGAAAATCTCCTGCTTTTTCTGAAGGTTGTTATTTAAATATGTAGATTCTTCCTACGTTACTGTCCACAGAACTTCTAGTTTTAGGAATTGGTCTTACTGGCCAAAAATAAATGACTCTACTTTTGAAAAAATGCTTTCAAAACTTTAGTACACGGCGGTATTCGAACCCGCGACTATTGGTAATCCGAAACAACGCGTTTGACCGCTTCGCCACGGGTAACCCTCCCGCTAGGCCGAAATTAAGAAAGCATCTCCTCATGTTCTTGCGAGTAAGGCCTCGTAACGTAATGCTTGAAAGCATTTTTTCAAAAGCAGTATTTCCTAGGTGTGGTTTAACACTAAGAAATAATGTTTACAGAAATGACTCTTGTTTAAGAGAGTCATTTCTGTAAACATTATTTGTTATAGCGTTCGTTATTTCCATGTTCGCGGTTCGCGGGTAGATTGAGATGTGAGCAGCGCAAGCGTGCAGACACAACGATGCTGTAAGTCATTACTATAGTATAACATTTCTATTATAGTTTAGATACTAATAAACAAATGAACATAAAACACGCAGCTAACAACAAAACAGCAGTAGCCAGCGCGAGCGTCGTCGGTCGAACCTCGAGCGATGCATTTTTGACTCTTTGACGGATTCAATACAAAAACTAATAACGTGCAGTCATTAATTCCATTACGAACTGGATTATTAAAATAAATAATTAAAGTGTTCGTAGGTAAGCAATAACCATCGGTATAAAAACGAATGAATGTAAGGAATTTGCTTGAGTAATGAATGAAAGTACTTGAACTCGTCGGTATTTTTACCCGACAGCAAGGAAAGGGTTATTTATGTCTTTGAAGTAAGTTCACGAGCAGGAAGTACTACGACTGGTCTGGGGCTGGCAGTGCCCGTGGCTGCCCCGTCCTGTCCAAACCGTGCCAACAATCTGCGATTGAGTTTCAATTACAATTGATAAGTTGAAGTATTTAAAAACATAACCGGCCAAGTGCGAGTTAGTCTAGCGCACGAAGGGTTCCGTCCATACCACTATCACATTTGGGTACGGAACCCAAAAATTAACACTGGACCACCAAATCCGTCAACGCAAACGTTAAATTTTATTTTACTACTAGCGCAAGTCTTTTACTGCATCACTAGATGGCGGTAGTGATAAAAGTTCATTGCGGTATTGTTGCGTTCCTAAATCAAATTTAACCCCACTTGGAGAAATAGTATTTTATACAAAGTAATATATGAATTGGCGCATTATTGTAACAGTAAAACACAAATAATAACACTATATTACACAAAGAAAAGTTTAAACTAGAGCTGTGGCATAACAGGCGGCCTTATAGTCCAGAGGTGGTCTCTTTTATGCAACCAAAGAATGGACAGGATTTGACTTGACAGTTGAAACGATATATAGATAGATATACCAATAATTGAGATAGCAAATATCCCAGAAACAAAGCTATATAATAAAATAATAAATAAATAATAATAAATAATCTGAACAACACACAGCGCCATCTAGCCCCGTGGTAAGCGACTAAGCTTGTGTTACGGTGACTTGACAACGGATATAATACTTATATTTATTTTTCTTTTGTAAATACATACAAATTATACATAGAGGAACACCCAGACCAGACACAAATATTTTTTTTTAAGCATAAATTTGCACCCGGCGGGAATTGAACCCGCAACCTTCTGCATTGCAGTCACGCTTTCGCACGACGCGCCACAGAGGTCGTCACAATAAATATTGTTGTTGTAGGAATATGGCGCAGAGAATCATTTCGGATAGCAGATAAATAAAATTATTTGTCGTTAGTATGTGTACCTGTTTTTATTATAAAAATGACAATAAGTAAATAAGAGGTTCATCAGTTAGTGGTCATTGAAACTGGCATGGCACGTGCACAACGCTACAGTCGGTCGTTAGTCGGTTGTGTACAATTAGGTATAACATGAATCAAAACAATATTAATGATTGTCTAACCTACTAAAGGCGGTACCTCTACTATCGCCTCGAGTTCAGATCTTTATTATTTAAAAGTTAATTAATGGTATCGGAGACGTATTAAAGCCAGCGACGACGTAGCGGCCCCGCGCGTGCCGCCCGCGCCGCTCGCTCGCCGCTCGTGGTAGCCGGCGAGCGGCGCGGGCGAGCGACCGACCGGTATCTGTTTGTCATAGAGCATTGTGAGCGGAGCACGGACAATCATAGCTCGACGCGTAATCGAATGGTAATCGATAATCGAACAATAATAATCAGAGTATTTGTATCGAGTCCATCGGCTGCAGGTCGGTCGGTCGGTCGGTCCGTGGGGCGTCGACCGCGAGCGTTATTAATGTACCAGCGGTCGGGACGCGGGGGGAGCTCCAGTCACGAACCGAACAGATTTGAATACTAGATAATTAATATCGCTTTATTAGCGGTGGAAATATCGATTTATGAAGATATTATCCTCTTTGTGGTGCGCCCGCGCCGCGCGCCGCCCGGCCGCGGCAGTGTGCCGACGTCAATCAATTACCGACCGCTGGTAGGCGCAATGTGACTATATCCCGCGACATACAGACAAAATACGTTCATACAAGTATACATAAATATAACGTACTAGAATAGAGAGCAAGCAACAGTTATTACCTCAGGTGACCTTTGATACTAATTGCATCAAATTTAACCGTATTCACATTCATAACAAGCTGCCTGCTATTTTCGTAATTAATAGGTCATTATTACCCGACTGCAATGGAAGGATTATGTTTGTCGCGATGATCTAGGTATGTCTTTATTCTTTGTTATTACATATAAGAAAGTACCTCAAATCTTCCATACCACTGGACTGATTTCTCTAAATAAGTATCATTAGATTTGTCTAATTTAGTCTACGCGTTCTAATATAGGCACAGAATACATAAATGGTAGTTATAAGTTTAGTAATATATAGGTAACGTAAAAAAAAATGACTTGGCAACTGTGAAACTCGAAATTCGCATAATTCGGCGTTTTAGTATTTGGCCGTTAGACAAGTTATTAGCCTGTAATATTAATTGGATCAACATAATTTAATTTTATTGTATCAGAAACTCCGCAAATTGTCAAGAACTATTCGCATACTATACATTTATCTAAAGAATTATATATTATTATATTTTTTTTTTGTTAATACCCAGATTCCTCCGGAAACTTGGAAATTTCAATAGTCAGCTTTTTACTAGTACCTAGCTACTTAAACAACTTAAACATACAACTGCATAATATGTAATTATAACTAAATAAACCAAAGTTACTTATCTACAACCTTGTTAAGTTAATTTATAATTAATTTGATAAAACTAAAACAAGCTATTTGTAAAAGTATCTTAAATGTAAGTACGTTACCGATCTGAGCCTCGTCGCGGGACGACTCACCTGGAATCAAAGACACATTGTTTTACTTTGGGATAAAATGGTACGAGTAATAAGTGGCACGCTTGCTTATTATGATGATGATTGATGATGATGAGTGACAAAAGCGCAGTCACTCGCATTATGGTTGGGGTGACGAATCCTTCTAGCTCAAACCCAATGCAACCATTTTCGTTAACGTTGCTATGGAGAACTGTACCCAGTTACTTTAGACAAAACTTACAGTTAGGTACCTACTTAACCGATTTAAATAAACCTTATATCTCGATAACACAGTGCGAGCTAGCGTAAGAGTCGGCCTGTCGAGTAGCTGCACTGCAGTAACTAGCACTGTACGTACGTTGGACGTAGCGTGCGAGACACTCGTACGCACCTACTATTGTGTAGCCCGTTAAGGCGAGCTGAACTACTGGCGTGCGAGTAGATGTCTACTGGTTACACAGCAGCTCGCACTGTGTACACGAGCTATTAAATTTAAGGATACTTATAATTTTAGATATATAAACGAATCATTATTATCCATTTTAATACCACACGTAATAAATAAAGATATCCTTTATTAGAAGTTTAAGTTTGACCAGTTTAAGCGACGTAAGTGTACCCTACTTAGCGAACTATTCACATCTTATTGTTTCTATTTGAAAAACGACGTCCCTTAGTCCCAAAAATATTGGTTACCTGGAAGAGATCGCCCATAGGCGATAAGGCCGCCCATTGTACCACGTTAGTTTTAAGTTATTCTTTGTAAAAAATTGTATTGTGTTTTTGGTGAAATAAAGTGTTAATCTATCTATCTATATATCTAAGTAGGTATAGGCAAACAGACATTTAATTCATGACGATAATTCTTTTGGTTATTTTCGGTGATCAGAATTGATATTTGAAGTTTTACTCTAATTTTGTTCTCATTAGTTCCGTGAAACGCGTTGATGTCTTTCGCGGGCGAGGCGACGTCTACGGGAACATGTGGCGCGAGCACGGGCGCGGACGTGGCGCAGCCGCTATATTTTTAAACAGAATTTCAACGCGGCATAATAATGTTTTGGGTTGCAAAAATACTTATAATTTATTTAAAGATTAGTCCCACCATTTTGAATGTAATGAATATCTTTAATTAAGTTAATAAGCAAGTAAAGGTTTGTTGAAGTTAAGTAACACACGGACGGACATTACCTGGTCGTAAAAACGTACAATAATCAACATATGGACATTCTAAAATTGTAATCAATATGATAATTAAGTAAATAATTGCGGAGTCGGGTTTATAGATCGTAAACGTAAAGCTGCGCAGGCGGCGGCGGCGGCGTGGCGCGGGCGGAGACGGGGCGCACCCTTCACCGGTACCATCGGTATCTAACACATTCAAATAACAAGCCAACAAACAACGATGTATGACACTTTCAACAGCTTTATTCATAGTTAAAGATATTTATTAAAAAACTAAAGGAAATATCAAATCTGTAGAGTATTTTTCATCGCCAACGGTGACGATGTTTCGAAAGCAAGGCGCTGTGGAACGGCAAAAGGAACCAAAGAACTTGATGCATTCACACTTTTACTGTTAATTTTACCTAATAGCTCGCGTTGTGTGACGTGACGTGACGTGACGTGACGTGACGTGACGTGACGTGACGTGACGTGACGTGACGTGACGTGACGTGACGTGACGTGACGTGACGTGACGTGACGTGACGTGACGTGACGTGACGTGACGTGACGTGACGTGACGCCAGCATTCAAGAGATGACGATAATGGTGTATACGGGATCACCTGACCGTGGTATCTGACAGGATTCTGTATAATTATACCGTGTTTGTTTATGTGCTTACGACAACACATAATTACAGTAATGAGCGAGCACCGAGCGAGGCCATTACCTGACGCAGAGCGACGCGAGCGACGCGAGCGAGTGATCATCTCACCTGTGACATCAGCTATACTGTTACCTATATACTGTCAGTAGCCATACGCATTACGAGTATATACACTACTACGTGACAAATTCCATTACCTACCTCTACGAATTGGAATTTGGTATTCTTATTAGATCTTCCTACCGGGTTGTCCACAGAGAGTGCATGGAGCCTCCGGTGGTCGGTAACTATTTAAAATCAAAATATAATGAACACATTGGTTTTGCTTTTGGTTCTTCATGTGTAGGTTCCGATGGTAACCATGATTCTTACAAGAATCTCTTTGAATTAATTTAATTAGAGTCGAGTTGTACGTCGTTGTGTCGGTCGGTCGCGTTCACTCGTGTCGACGTTCCAATCAGAAATATTTCTGATTAATTATGAGCAGCTCTCGCGTTCTCTCCGGGCGCGGCGTCGGCATCGGCATGTCTACGGTAGGTACGGACGACGACGTTAATCCACGCGCGGTGAGCGACGATGGTATTCTAATTAGAGATGTTGCGCATTCAGCTAACTAGACGATTGTGTGTGTACCTACTGTGTGCCGTGTACTGTGTACTGTGTGCTGTGTAGTGCAAGCGATGGCGGCGCGGCGCGGGGGGACGCGGGCGGGACGCGGGGGACGCTCGCAGTTACAGTCACTCTGTTTAATTACCGTTTGAATACTGCATCCACCAACACTATCTGCCGGCACCCTGTCATTACACAATCTCGACTCTATATCCGACGACGCAGAGGCGAGAGTCGTGTGTCGTGCTCCAAACAACACAATACATTTGCATGTTGACAACGATTACCTCCGCTAATGGCCGCGCGTCGATCTTGACGAGATGTTCACGAGGCTCTGCAGATGAACAACCACAAACGAAGTATCGATTCAATAACAAACAGCGATAAGACAAAAAAACAGATAATCAGGTAAGAAGTTTTAGATACACTGCAAACGGCAACGGATGAACGAGTCAAACCTGCGACCTCGAAGGGTTCCGCGGATCATAATCGAAACAACGAATAACCGACAGACTGCAACCCAATCGATACCCGTTAATGAATCGCATGAAATTTGTATCAGTAGTCGGTATTATGAGTTCGGAGGTGACCTTTCGTGATGTTCGCTAAATGTCACCCTCACGCTATCCACGGCCCACACCACACGGTTCCACTAACAAACAATATCGCCTTGTATAATATTCATATATTACCATCCAATTACTGCCTCGAATCGCCCCGAAAATGTCGACATTTGAAAGTTACCAAATAATAATTCATTATGTAGGTAGGTAGTTACCGCGTGTGTGTTGTCCGTAGTCATTTCTATAACTTTCACCGTGTATTATTAAGTGCAAACCAATTAGATATTTCCCAATGAGATGGTACGACACTACATTCGACTCCTAAAGAAACGACACTTATAAGACCGCTTCATTCCTGCAGAGTGACAAGTTCTTGTATCACAGTTTACCTAGACCTAGTTGGCGCTATGTACTCTTAACTGTACGATCATGGGTTCCAGTATTTTGAGGTTATTAGTTTTAACTGTCCAGAGTACCTAGCTAGATAGGTAGATAGAGAGTAGGGACTCTCTATCTACCTATCTAGGTACCTATACATATAATAGAGATAGAGTAAGAGATGACAAAAAGCCTGTACATGGACGTGTATTAGAAACAAATGAGACTAGGTGACTTAGGAAAGGGAGTGGAAATAAGAATTTAAAGTTTTAAAAATTGATGTCTGTCTGTCTGTTTCTTTGTCCAAAACTACAGAACCGATTTAAGTTTGGTGTGCAGTATTGGATGGCTTTGTTTGAAGAAAGGAATACTTTATATCGAAATCCAACAAGTAGAACCCGAGTAATGAACGAATAACAGAGTCAGCCACCCGTCTTCACCCGTCCATCGAATATTCTGAGTCTACCACTGGGTCGAGAGTAACGCGGCTACCTGCGGGGCGCAGCTAGTTGTAATATAGATTGTAAGTATTCCTATGTTCTGATAAATATTTTGTCAAAATAAGTTTTCTGATAAGTACCTACATAAATTAAAATATGTATTATAAGTTGCATGATAAATGAATGGTGATGACCTCGAAGCATCCAAATCTGCATCAGAGAGGTGCTCGTAAAATAATACATTATAACGAATGAACTTTTAATTAGCAGAGCGGTAATAAACCGAGTTTATTGTAGTGAGCCGACGTTTGAAGGTGATGGCCGGTGTTGCCAGATATAGGTATATAATACACACCCATACCGGGACTTGACGACAGACAACAAGGCCTGGGGAGGACACTATATATGATGTAACTTAGCAGTCAGTAATCGTCTCGATCATGCGTGATCTATGCTGATAGGATGGTAGTGGACTGGATATACTATGAAAGTCTCATCCGTCCCGGTCGAGCTAAAAATCTGGACGACGCGACGGGGACGGATAAAACGTTTTCGGGTATTTCGATACCTGGAATTATGGGATCCATTCATAGTGCTTGCTTTACAATACCTAACAAACATGTAACAATACAAGATTTGGTACAAAATGCCAGATTCGTCTGCTTAACAAAACCTGAGTCAAAGCTGAGATGGTTCATCTCACGAGAAAAATTACTTGTGAGAGACAGAAATCTAATCTAATCTATCGAGTTTTAGGGTTTCGTAGTATAGGTAAACAAGAAATTCTTACAGTTTTTAGGGTTTTTTAACTAAAATACAGGTATTTAGTTTCAAGATCTGACACGAAGCACCGAAAGTATAAATATAGGCACTTAGTTTATGTTGTCATAAATCGTTCGATAGCTACCAATATGAAGTGTGGTAACACTGTGTCAACTGTACATACATATTTACTACATAATAAGATGCAGTTTGTTGTGAAAGTAAT
>OY292397.1:29711-133241 GCA_958496205.1 Idaea biselata
AAGCTGGTTAACGGATGGTCTGTCTGTATGCGCGGGCGCAGGTGCACTTCGTTTACACCGTTATAATTTATTTATAGACTGACATTTATTGTAGCATTTAGCTTAACACTTAACGCTTAAAGCAAGCAGCGTGACGGGACGCCAGCGATAGTCGCCAGTCGTCTCCTCCGATACGTAGGCCGGTGCAGCAGCCACTAAGAACGTGTCAGGCACTCGTTCCACTACCTTCTTTATAAACGTGCTATATCGTCCACCATATGGTCACTTACCACCTGGTGAGGTAGTGGTCAAATGCTCATCTTTCAACATAAAAGCGTAACCATCAAACAGGAGCGTATATTATTATTAGACCGATGTATTTTGATCATTTTGTCATTTTGGTCCATCTACCTGCGCAGGAGGCGCCCCCTTGTGGCACGGGGGAGGGAGAGGGGGAGGGGGGAGGTAACCGTCGCGAAATTTATATTGACGATGCTATGTTGAACACACTGTGTTGACGTGAAGGTAGCTGCCGAGTTGAAGAACTGCGAATTCTACGTCCTGCTATCTATCTATACACTTGAAAGCCATACAGGTACTTTCACGTGTATCGTACGGCGTACCTTACCTATCCTACTGATAAAACTTCTTCAAGGACGAGGCGACTCTTACCATTTCCATACAAACTTAATATCAAAATAAATTATGAAAAATTTAGTTTTCTACCTTAATATCGATATTATTCGGATTAAAATTTTACTTTTAAAGGGTCCCCATCACAAGGTTTTCCAAAATATTCATTCACATTCAAATAAAACGGAGAAACATTTTTCAATAAAAAAATGTTTCTCCGTTTTATTTCATTTCGATATTAAGGCAGCTGTGTAGCCCCGGCATAGAATAGGGTTACCCCATCTCATCCCGTGGGTGTCGTAAAGGCGACTAAGGGATCTGAGGGAGATTAGCTAACCTTAAGTACTCCCCGCGCGGTGGCGGATAAACTGCTTGATCCCTAAGAGGGTTGGTGTCAGGCAGGCGGACGGCCGTAAAAACATTGCCAAATCTAATTGCAGCTGGTATGGTCAATGATGACTTACCGACTGCGCCGACCCCAAATTTAAAACAAAAACTATTTGGGGTTTAGCGGACCCCGGGCTCCCGAGAGGGATGCAACCGGGAACATCGCTCAGATGAGAAGATATTAAGGTAGAAAACTAAATTTTTCATAATTTATTTTGATATTAAGTTTGTATGGAAATGGTAAGAGTCGCCTCGTTCTTAAACCTTACTACCTACCAAATAGAACTTATTTTAGTTAACTTACGCTACACACTTTATCTATCTTTTTTGAGACATTAAAGATGAATGAAAATATGTACCTACTCGTAGAGAAGGCACAATATAAATAAATAGACGGAGAGCGGTTGTACCTACTCTTCCTCCGTATAGACATCGTTTATTCCCAGTAGTTCGTTTATTTGCTCCTTTAAAGGAACTAGTGCGACTTTTTTTGGCTCGGTAGTTCAATGGGTGACCCGCGCGAGGGCGACGTAAAGCATAGAGATAGAGAATACAATGTTATTAGAGGATACGCCAAAACTGTTACGTTCAATTGCATCTAAGCAATGACAACATCGACAACTAATCTGCAATGTAGAGCATAAACATCTAAAGGTCTCAGCTTACGTAACGCGATTGTTCTTGTCCCGGACGGAACGTGACAATTTCTACATACAAAAATCCCGTCGGGGCGGGAAAGGCCGGGATTTTTAAAATTGTTAAAGAAGGTCGTTATCGATGGTAATTTTGAACTGTATTTTTAAATTGAAAGTCAAGTAGGGACTTGGGTACGAAATTTGTTTTTCAATTTCTAATTTATCGTATTACAACGGACAGCTATTTTATTTTGCAATTCGCCACCCAATGGCAATGTTCTATTTAAAACCGAGTCAGGACCTGATGGAATAAATAAATGGGTCTTACTTCTGTAACAAAGAAAAATATTGTAATGCTCTCTCTAATATGTAGTGTTTGATGGATCTCTACGATGAAAGCAGTTGAAGTTTTTGTCGAGAGCTAGTTCCTTACGCGATTCCGCCTTATACGTGCGACATGCAAATGCCGACAAAAACTTGTCTCAACGCGGAGCAGAATGCGCGGTATTAAGTAGGTATATTAAGAGGTACCTACATACCTACTTATTATTATTGAGGATGATGTATCAATCTTAATTCCAATCGCTTAGGAGGTAGATACAACAAATTTAAGTTTATTACAAACTAATTTATACCCTCGCGACTTCGTCGATGACGCTACGCACGGTGACCATCGTTCACAGTTGCTGTAGTTACACTTTAAAATTAATCTTCATAGTTTTGAGACCGAGGTAGTACCTACTTGACCTACAAGAGCGATGTTTGTTGATTTTAAATCGCGTTATTGACAAATTGACAAACAGTAGAAAAAAAGTCTGCTACTATAAAAAAGCGCGTCTGATTTCGCTGTAACGCCCGCTTACAAAACTAGGTTTTGGTGGAGCCTGCTTTTACAATTAATGCGACAAACGTCTGTCCGTCCGTTAGCCATTTGTAATGACATTTATTTGTTACACTCGCAATAAATCTCGAAGAAAAAAGTGTCAATAGCAGTAAACGGTGACACGGATTCCAAAGGCGACGCGTGCAGATGTGCGGGCGTCAGGGCGCAGGTAACACACGGCCCACGGCATGCAAATGTGTGGCGGTTGTTGTGCCAAGTTATTCCAGCAAGGTTGTTATACTCGTACAGACATACGCGAGTACTCTTTTAAAAGAGATGAGTTTTAAAGCGAAGTAAGAAAAACCCGTTAATGTTGCCTGCGCCCGTAGCAATCATTACGTATGTTAATAACATTAATAAATTACTAATTGAAGAGCACTGTTCTACATATAATTTCAAAAATTTGAATATCATTTAAGTAATCGTTATATCAATTATAAACTCAAACCTGCCACCGAAAAATACAATTAATTTTACGTAGAAAATTGTTTACATAAATTATAGAGTAGTCGTTGGTAACTATGAGTTTTGATCATGGATTAGTGAACATGGATAATGAGATAGCACACGGGACGGTGCGGGGCGATGCGGGGCGATGCGGGGCGATGCGGGGCGGTGCGGGGAGGTGCGGGGCGGTGGCTACGGGGGATGAGTCGACGACACCGGCGCGGACGCTGCGGCCGCGGAACCCGCTGCGTCACGCCGCCGCTGCCGTCTTCGAACACGAACGTGGGACCGTTTTTTGTGCCGTCGTCGGTTCCTCCGACACTCCTCTCTCATCTAGGATCTTGCGATGCAACAAGATTCACTGCTTTATCGACTACCTCCCTACTCCCTACGTAATGCATATTACCGCGCCCGCGTACCTACTGTCAATACCATCTACGTACGTAGTTAGTATTGACAGTAGTACCTACTCAATTTCTAAACACTACCAATAATGTATTCTGTGACATTAGTACATTACCGATGTGCTTATAAATGTGATTGCTTGTGAATCAGTGATAGGTACCTACTGCTCGTAAATTAGTTTTTAATCCTTTATAAGTGATTTGCCATCAGTTACTTAATCAAATCATCATCATCGGTTGCATAATATCAAAATGGGGCAGCATGAGTGGAACGACGGAGTCTCGCTCACGCACAATCGTTTGAAAGCTAGTTCTGTTGTCGTAGTCGGATCGGCGTGGAGAGTGTTGCGCTGCCACGCCGCACCGCCCGCGCCGTCGACGCCGGCGTGACGGCGTGACGGCGTCGACTCGGCCACGCACCGCACAATACGGGCCGCGTCGTGAAACACGCGCCTCACAAAAACCAAGACGACATCGAACATTTTTTTATCGAGACCGAACTATTGAAGCCGTAATTAACGCGTATAAAAAACGTGGCTATTCCAAAATTAGAAATGTTTCGGCGTTGCGGCGCGAGCGCACAAAAACTCTACGGCCGGTGAATTTGTATTAATTTAATTATTTCGTCGTTTTGTCTCGAAACGTCTCGGGGCGACGATGCGACGACGCGATGACGCGACGATCGAGTGCACACAGCCTCCGTCCGGGCCTCACTCGACACACCACAAAAACATAATTAGATGATTCGGTAATTCGTCGATTCGTTCGAGTTTCTATCCTGTATTCAAATGAGTGTCAAGCTAGTGTAGGTAGGTAGGTATAATATAGATAGATGTAACTCACCGTTAAGATCGAGCATCATCTGTGTGTTGAAGAAACTGCTTACGTCACCGCGGGCCGACACTGCAACAACAATATTATAATGTAATTAGATATGGACGGCAGTCGTGAGGAATGTTTCCGATATCCACCGCCGCGCACGGCACCGCACCGGCAGGCGGCATGCGGCAGCCATCGGCCAGCGCCGCCGCACCGCCCGCGCCGGTACCCGCACGGGACTACGAAATACAAACTCTCGACTATAGCTACCTCTTATCGAGGAAAACCTCATCTTACTTAAGGGGAAAGTCTACCTACTCTTTTATCCATACAAACTTTACAAACGTGGTCGACTGTTGCCTCCCTGAATATAATTATATCAGCCATGCATGACCATCACCCTATGTTTTGATTTTTCCATATTCTTCCTAATTTTTCTGAAATTTACTTCTAGAATAGAAGTGAATTTGAGAAATGAGAAAATTAAAAAATTAAAACGTAGGGCATGGTCATGTTAGATATAGGTTTTATGGCATAAACATATTTGCTCTAATGTCTTTATCCAAGGAAGAAACGGTTGACTACGTTCGTATGGAGAACAATTAGGTAGACTTTCCTCTTTACTCACGAAACATTTTTGGAATTAACCGTTTAAGATTTAGCATCCTTCAATATAGTGTACAGTGGGCTAGATGGATAAATGCGCATTAGTTGCGCAATAAAGAATATTTACATAGGTACATCAACATTCAAAGTAGGACAAATACACAGAAAACAGAATTGTTGTACGAATGGGGGACCTTATTGCTAAAAGCTATTTCTTCCAGGCCTAGGAAACTATCTTCTACATCAGGTAAGTATATTTAAATATACCTAATATTTAGTAGGCAAATATTTAACTAACTGCATTCCCTATCATCACTTCACTATATGTATATTATAAAACAAAGTCGCTTCCCGCAGGCTGTCTGTCTGTCTGTCCCTATATATGCTTAGATCTTTAAAACTACGAAACGGATTTTGATATGGTTTTTTAGTACTGTAACATAAATAACTAATAATCACAATAAAACAAATAAAAACGACACACGGAATGAACAAGCAAATGCAATCATCAAACAAACTGCAAAGAAACTTTAGTTCCAAAAAATTATAAGAGATGGCGCTAGTAAGAGAAACGCATATTCCTAGATCACGCTATCGTTGCGTCGAGCACATTGAGTTAGGTTGGTTGTAAGATTTTGTTTTGTATCGAATCTACTACTGGCTTCGGTGCTACGTATGAGTTGTGTACGGTTTCCTGGACCTTCCTATACGTAGTACCTGCAGCTATATTCGGTGCTTCCTCGTAGAGTGTACGGAGTCCTGGACCTCTACGAGAAGCTTCGTAGCCCCTACGTCATTGATTGGAGACCCGCTACGAAAAGTAATAAAACCCCTTCGTCCCGCAACCGGAGTCTCATTACCTCCCCTCTACCCCTCACCGGTAAACCCTCACGTTACACTGGCAGCCCAACGTCGGACCCGAATCCTCAAGTCTTGAGTAGAGTCGTCGGAAGAGTCACCGGTAGAGTCAACGGTAGAGTCAACGGTAGAGTCGACGGTAGAGAAGACGGTAGAGTCGACGGTAGAGTCGACGGTAGAGTCGACGGTAGAGTCGACGGTAGAGTCGACGGTAGAGTCGACGGTAGAGTCGACGGTAGAGTCGACGGTAGGTCGACGGTAGAGTCGACGGTAGAGTCGACGGTAGAATCGACGGGAGAGTCGACGAGAGAGTCAACGTTGAGTCAACGGGAAAGCCGTTTCCTGACACCCAACGACTAGCAGCGTACACCCTGGAGGCCAACACGTCACAAAACACGCCAAAAGGACCCCGACTACGCGTAAGGAAGCCACCGAGGAAATTGTTGGAGAAACGATCCGGAGGCAAAAATTCTTCGAAACAAGTTCCGAAGAAAAATACGAAAGCAATGGCTAACGTAACAATGTCCGCGGAGCAGTTACAAGAGTTGGTGTCGTCCATCACGGCAGCAGCAGTGCAGGCTGTATCCAGCCGCACGTCAGCTTCGACGACTTCTTCAGGCTCTTTCCCCACCGCGATATTACAATACCACGGTGAAAGAGACAGCGCTATTGTCGACGAGTTTCTGACGGCAGCCACCATCTACAAGAATGCAAACGCGCTGACTGATAAGGACGCCCTAGCTAGCCTACCACTTATCCTAAAAGGTGATGCCGCCACATGGTGGATGGGTGTAGGGGCTCGCGTCGACACATGGCAAGATTTCGACAAACGTCTGCGCTACGCCTTTGCACCAACCAAACCTGGGCACATGGTGTTTAAAGAAATAATCTCTTATAAACAGACTGATGAGTTGACAGAGGTGTACCTGGCTAAGCAGCGGGTACTCCTCGCGCAGCTGCCAAAACCAGGCCTTACGGAGGAGCTACAACTGGATCTACTTTACGAACTGCTTCACCACAGCCTGAAAGAAAAGGTTTCCAGGTTGTCCTTCGCCACCTTCGACGAACTTCTGAGCTCGGCACGCAGCGTTGAACACCTGTGGCGTGAAGTAAAAGAAACTCCGAAACCAGAAAAGAAACCACGCTGTGGATATTGTAGAGTGATCGGCCATACCACAGACGTATGCCGGAAAATGGCCAAGAACGCTGCCAACCAATTGAAAGCCCCGGTAACCGCTACACCACAGTTTCGCACCACAAATCCTATCACGTGCTACGGATGTGGTACACCAGGGGTCATCCGAAGCAAGTGCCTCAAATGTACCGGTGATAGAGCACCCCGTGTCAAAACTGAGAGTGTCGACTTCAGTGCGTTAAACGTCAGAATGGACGTAAGGGCCAGACCTATTGTTGGCATTGGCATTTATGATGTCAACGGAACGGCCTATCTGGATACGTGTGCTAAATCCAGCGTGGCCTCATATCAGCTGTACCGTTGCCTACTAGATAGAGGATGCCGCTTCGGGAAGGAGTACGTGAACGTAACCCTAGCAGACGGGACTTCAAACAAAGGCAACGTGCTCACCGTCCAAGTCCCAATTAAAATATGCCACAAGACAGTACTAACCACCCTACTCGTACTGCCAGAAGCCCACGAGAACAAAACTTTGCTCGGAGTAGGCTTTATCCAGGACGCAGGAATTGTAATCAACCTGCCTCAACTAAATTGGCACCTGGTGGACCAACCCCAGAAGGTGTACGACCTGCAGCTAGAGGAAATGGATAGTGTCACCATTGCGCAGTCCAAGGATAACCCTCATTCAGCAGAGAGGACAATTATACCCCATAAAAGACTTGTCCCTGCTGAGGGTGGCGTGACAGTTGAAAGTTGCTCTTCGAGCAAACAGCCTAAAATTACATCTGCGAGTCCCAACCAGCCAAAGTCACGAGCGCAGCAAGTAGTATTCGATGGATTCTCACCAAGATTCGTCGACTTTATGTACGAAGATGCAAAACAAGCCATTAGCGAGTTTGATGGCATAGATTTACACCTGTCACCACGCTCCGCCATGCTCTTTGATAGAGACATCGAGCTTAATGCTTTTGATGTGGATTGCGGAGGCGCTACAAATGGGCAAATAGAGACGCTTCAAGAGCTGCTGGAGGACTTCCGAGAGATATTCGCACCTAGTAATCAACCTACTACCTTGGCAGAACACTCAATCGATACAGGCGACCATCGACCGATATCTGTGCCGCCATATCGACTATCACCTGCACGAAATAGTATTTTAAAGGAAGAAATAGCCAAGATGCTGACAGAAGAGATCATTGAACCCTCTTCCTCTCCCTGGTCTTCTCCTGTTGTGATGGTGCCTAAGAAAACTGGAGACATACGTGTGTGCGTTGACTATCGTCGACTCAACACTATCACGGTAGCAGACACATACCCAATGCCACGGATTGACGACCTCCTGCATGAAGCCAAGCCCACAGCCTACATGACAACTTTAGACTTACGCGCAGGCTATTGGCAAGTAAAGGTGAATGAGACAGACCAGGATAAGACAAGTTTCATAACTCCATTTGGTATTTACAAATTTCGCCGAATGCCGTTTGGCCTAAAGAACGCCCCCGCTACATTCCAGAGATTGATCGACCGAGTCAAGGTGATGGTTAAAGATGTAAAGATGCTGGCTTACCTAGATGATCTGATAATCCTATCCACATCTTTCACGACCCACATGCAGGACATTCGGACGGTATTCATGGTCTTCCGCGAAAACCACCTCACAGTCAATCTGTCAAAATGTCATTTCTGTTGCGATAAAGTCAAATACCTCGGTCACTATCTTACCCCCAGGGGACTGGAAGTAGACCCTGAAAAGGTCGCAGCCATTGCCCAACTCCCAGCGCCCCGGAACGTGAAACATCTTCTGTCCTTCATACAAACTTGCTCGTGGTATCGCCGTTTCATCCAGGACTTTGCAAAGATTAGCGAACCACTTACCAAGCTTACAAGAAAGGCCAGTCAATGGCTATGGAATGAGCCCCAAGAAACTGCATTTCAAGAGCTCAAAAAACGGCTTACCATGGCTCCAGTTTTAAAGCAAGCTGACATGAATGCCCCATACATAATAAAAACTGATGCTAGCAGTTATGCCATCGGCGCTGTTTTAGTGCAGGGGGAGCGTGAAGAGGAGCACCCGATAGAGTATGCGAGTAGACTATTAAACTCTGCAGAAAGGAACTACACGACCACAGAACGTGAAGCCCTCGCTGTTGTATGGTCATTACTGAAGTTTCGTGGCTACATAGAAGGGACATCGATTACTGTTTTAACTGATCACCAGGCTTTACGCTGGTTATTATCTCTCAAGACTCCAACAGGAAGACTGGCCAGATGGGCTCTTACAATTCAAGCCTTCGATGTTGAAATCAAATACGCACCCGGGCGAAACAATGTCGTCGCGGACACCCTATCTCGTCCCTTTTGTGAGAAAGAGACCGAAGATGAGTGTGGCGTTTGCAGCATCGTTATTGACCTACCAACACGAAGCGCAGCTGAAATTCGTCAGGAACAGCTGACGGACGATTTTATAGCACGCGTAGTCAAGGCTCTGGAAACTGATTCCAATGAAGATGCCATCTACTGGAGCAATAAAGGCTACCTTCTCAATAATGGCATCCTCTACAAGTACAACCCTGATGTTACGGAAGACGATGCCCAATTAGTGGTACCTGAACATGAGAGAATCAACATATTAAAAGTTTACCATGACGACCCGTTAGCCGGCCACTACGGCGTCGATAAAACCTACCAGAGGATTGCCAAACGTTACTACTGGAAAGGGATACGCAAATATGTCGAAAGTTACGTCAAGAGATGTATTGCTTGCCAGAGATACAAACCTACGAATCTCAAACCAGCTGGACTGCTACAATCAACGGCAGTTAACCAAAGATTCGAGACTCTGGCATTTGATTTATTTGGACCACTCCCGACCTCTGCAACTGGGCAGAATTGGATTTTAATTATAGAGGATATCGCCAGTGGTTGGGTTGAACTATTTCCTATAGAGACTGCAAATGCTCAAACCTGCGCTACTGTACTGATAGACGAAATATTTCTACGATACGGTACACCACGACGAGTACACAGTGATAACGGGCCCCAATTTGTGAGCGCCGTTATGCAACATGTAGTTTTTTGCCTAAAGATACAACAAACGTTCACACCCGTATACTACCCTGCGGCAAACCCAGTCGAACGAAAAAACAGAGATCTCAAGACCCAACTATCCATCTTTGTGCATGACGACCATAGATGCTGGTCTGAGAAGCTACCTGCTATACGGTTTGCAATGAACACAGCATGCAGCCTGGTGACCGGGCACACACCAGCTTACCTAACCTTTGGTCGAGAGTTGCGAACCCCAGAGGACTGTTACCTCAACTTTAGACAAATAATATGCTCCGAAAACTTCGTTGCTGAAATCACCCCGAAACTGATTCTTCTGGCCGACACTCTTCGGAGAGCCAAAGAAGTACGAGAAGATGAACAATCCGATCGGAAACTACAAACTGATAAGAATCGCAGGCCAGATCCTAATTATAAGCCAGGCGACATGGTATTGGTCACTACACATCCAATAAGTAAAGCTGCACAAGGAGTTAGTGCCAAATTTGCACCACGTCGAGACGGCCCATACATTATCAAAGCAGTAAAGGGTTCCACTTCCTATCTCTTGGCAAACCCTGAACACCAGGAACAAAACATCGGCACATATCATACGTCGGCACTCACACCATACTGTGCCAACGACGACAGTGTCATACCAAACCCTGTTCAGCCTATCAGAAAAAGAGGACGGCCACGAAAGAATGCTATTAAGCTTAACAACAGTGGAGACCGATCACGAAAAACCAGAACATGATTTTTTTTTATTTTAACTTTTTCTTTCTTTTTATTTTTAATTATTTTACTGTCCTGTTCGTCGGGACGCCTTCACGGACAGAGGGGGAGTATGTAACATAAATAACTAATAATCACAATAAAACAAATAAAAACGACACACGGAATGAACAAGCAAATGCAATCATCAAACAAACTGCAAAGAAACTTTAGTTCCAAAAAATTATAAGAGATGGCGCTAGTAAGAGAAACGCATATTCCTAGATCACGCTATCGTTGCGTCGAGCACATTGAGTTAGGTTGGTTGTAAGATTTTGTTTTGTATCGAATCTACTACTGGCTTCGGTGCTACGTATGAGTTGTGTACGGTTTCCTGGACCTTCCTATACGTAGTACCTGCAGCTATATTCGGTGCTTCCTCGTAGAGTGTACGGAGTCCTGGACCTCTACGAGAAGCTTCGTAGCCCCTACGTCATTGATTGGAGACCCGCTACGAAAAGTAATAAAACCCCTTCGTCCCGCAACCGGAGTCTCATTACCTCCCCTCTACCCCTCACCGGTAAACCCTCACGTTACAGTACTTAGATAGAGTAATTCAAGTGGGAGGTTTTTATTGCTTTATACACACCCGTGCGAAACAGGGGCGGGCTGCCAGTACTAGTATAAAGTCCGATCCCGTGGTAAAGTAGCATTATGTGTTATCTATCGGTATTACTTATTACAAAACGATCCAAATTTACATTTCTTAAATAAATGTACATTCCAAATGTTTTAATCGGCCCAGTAGTTTTTACATTTTGACGTTTACGATGATATTATTAGGACATACAGTAGCAATGCCAGGATGTTAATAACGTGTCTACGCCTCGTAAACTGAACGTCTCGAGTTGTATCGATGACGCCCCGGACGCGTGCCGTGCGGTGCGGGCACGGTCCACGCTGCAGTCCACAACGACGGCAGCAAGCATTTTACTTCATAGACAAATTACAAATTAGTCACTCTTGCTTCGTAGTTAATTTGATTTTCAGGCAACATGATCAGGAAAGGCTGTTGCAGCCATTGTCGTCGCACTCTATTGTGACTAGGGCATGAATCCCGGGATCCCGGGATATCGTAATCCCGGGATCTCGGACGCAAAAGTTCAATATTATAATCCCGGGATTGAGTTATCCGATATCGAGATTTGACCAATTTACTATTTGGGTTCATATTAAGGTTTTTAGCTATATTTTGCCTCATAGAATGATTGAATAGAACTATTAAAATTAAACCCAAATTAGTCTACCCCTGAGATTTAGATTTAGAAGCGTAGGGAATTGGTAAAATGTTTAAAACAATAAAAGTAACGTGATTCATTGCAATTTTTAAGACAAGTATTTTTTATACAAGCTCGCATGCAAAATTTTACTGCTAACATCATTTTAGTGGTGCGCATAGAATTTGGCACGAAAGTTTAGATACTTTCGGGTTTAGACTAATTGCCCGCCATATTTCCAAAATTATGGGGTGGACGGCCCTCGGGGTAACTTATTTACGTAACGAAACCACTGGAGTCCTTAATTTGTTAAATATTTTAGATTTAACACATTTTTATTGTATTAAATTCGCCTTTTTAACGATATCTAAAATCCCAGTATCAATCCCGGGATCCCGGGATTGAGCTCTTAATATCGATATCATCTCGAGATTGAAAACCTTCCGATATTGCATGC
The DNA here is from genome assembly GCA_958496205.1 of Idaea biselata. Taxonomy (NCBI): domain Eukaryota; kingdom Metazoa; phylum Arthropoda; class Insecta; order Lepidoptera; family Geometridae; genus Idaea; species Idaea biselata. Next base: position 41,991 of record OY292397.1, read on the forward strand.
CCTAATTGTGACCGCTCGCCCACCACCCGACCACACCGACCCCGGTCTGCCACAGAACATTACGTAACTATGTCAGGACTAATTATTACCTAAGATCTCGAATATTAGTATTGTAACGATTTGTACTCCTAGCGGACTTGCAGTTATTATTTTTACGAGTAATATTTACTTACCTCGATGTTTGTCTAGGTAATTGGAAAAATAATACAAACTTACACATGATAAATATAAAGAAAGAAGTTGAGTTTGGATGGGTATTTGAAAGTAGTGTTCCAAATCCACAATATTTCGACATAAAGATAAGCTAGCTGATTTCACATTTTTTTTTAAGTTTTCAAGCGTGTTATTTGAAAAAATATTAGACATGACTATTTATATTTATTTTTAGACTAGATTGGTATGGATAAAATAATCTTAATTGTAAATTGATCAAGAACGTCAGTTAGAGATGTTTTGTCGGTGGTTCGTTGTCTCATGTGCATGAACGAGTGCAACTCCATAATTTGATGGTCAAGAGGGTAAGCCGGGCAGGAATCGACATTTCGATCAACACAATACTCCCCTTTCAATTCACCCTTAAATAATCAACAACACACGGAAAATGTAGGAGAATAGGACCGGGGTCGCTTTTCGTAGCATCTGACTAATGTAGGCGAGTGAGTGAGAGTAGCGAGTGTAGTGTAGAAGGCAGGTAGAGATAGTCTACCGCTCACTACTGTTCCGATGTAGCAATTCTCGTTAGCAGCGCCATCATTACATATAATTTTAGCAATTTGAGTTGAAACAATTTGTGTGCGTTGTTGTTTAAATAATAATAAGTGGTAATTGCGTGTCTGCGGAGAATGTATGGTGATACCGAAGTACCGAGTATCGCGTCGCAAGGGTGGCGGCGATAGCGATCTAGTGTCGCGGCGCGGTGCGCGGGCGCAGGCGACCGACGCGACGACGACGCATGCGCACGATCCTATCGCGCCGGTGTCACCGCTCCTGCCTACACACCGTGGATATTACACACTTGCGATTATTATATTGACGGCGATATAAATTACTCACACAGGATCTGAGGGCAGTTAAACACTATAATCATTTTAGCTAGTTACTGAAGAAAGTCTGTCTGCCCGGACTCCGGACAAACAGAGCATCGATTACGTTACGAAAGGGGCCCGATAAAGACGCGATATAATCCGCCAAAGAGAAGGTATAGTTACATTTTAATACAAAGTGGAGTCCGCGCTCTCCCCGCGCGCGCGGCAGGCCCGAGCGCACGCCATTGTATTTCAAAGGGTCAAGAAAGTTTGGGGCATTCCATTAGAATCCCTTATTTCCTTATCTGGATGTAAAAGATAGGATCGCATTAAGCGGCCGGAGTATAAACGGGGATGGTTTCTATTTAAAGTGGGGTCAGGTGGCGGTGGTCCATCGGTCACGGCACGGCCGGGGCCGGCACTAAATCGTCCGCGTGAAATAGTGCCGCTCGCGGCGCGGCGGGCCCGCTCGCTGCAGCCAGCCGTTGCCTGTAATATACTACCGAACGGAGCTCCCGAGGGATCCCGCTCCGTCACTCCATAAATCGTCCCCATTTGGCTAACCCGCGAATCAAAGAAAGGTAATTCACAATGTTTAAATCCAATTTGAAGGCGACCCCTCGCCTCCGTGCCGGGAATGTAAATTCACGAACAAACCGTTTATTGTTATAGTCGGCGATCGGCGAACAGCGAGGAGTTATAATAGCGGAGAGAGAGAGAGGGAGTCCACTCGAGTGTGAGACGAGACACATGTCAGGTGCATGCGACCTGCGACCCGACCGCTCATCGTGACGTCATCACATCACTCCCTCTATCGTCAGTCGTCAGTCGTCACTCGATTACAAAACCTCAGCATGTTCGTCTACTTCGACATTTAAGATTTTAGCTTCATTACCTACATTAATTATTGTATGTTGGCTCGGGAATCTTCATTTTTGTATAAAATTTGAATAGATTTAGTTAAGTAGAGTTCGTAAAGTCTGTTTATTTTGTAATGTACAGTCTAGATTATGATCTTCAGATTATTGAAGCTTTAATTGAGCTTCGAAACTATTCCAAACTAAATCTAGATGTAAGCAAATAACCACCCGTAATGTTATTAATTGAATTTGTAACGTACATGTGGTTGCGGTGCACCATCATTAGTCTGTGCCTTGAAGTTAAAAGGCCTATTCTATATCCAAAATTGTTTAATATTGCATATTGTTTTACGAGACTAACTTGAAGTTACTATCTTTCAAATAAAAAAAGAATCATTGCAATCTGATGTCATAAGGCGGAGATATCAATTAGTCCCTTTTGTGGGAAATATCCCCTACGACAGACACGACGGCCTGTTTACAGGAGAAACAACAAACCAACTAACAAAAGAAGCAAGTTTCAATTTTGCCAGGCGAGACCAGAAGCGAAGCGTTTCTGCCTAAAAACGCTTCGCTTACTCGGTCAACTGACTATAATTGGAGATTTCCGTAAACTACAAACAAATTTTAAGTCATTACAAAGTTATGTGTTTCATCCAATAAGTTGGGAAGTCAAAGAAACAGAAGCTAAGCTTATGTTTAAGATAACTAAATAAAGTAATGCTTGTATCCAAAAAGTGGACTAACGACTGAACAATAATAATTTGAGTGTGATTTGTGTTTCAATTGATATAATATCGTCAAGCCGACCGACAGACATCATGGACGCAGCGCCAGCGCCAGCGAGCGCCCAGACGGACCGCACCGTTACTCGAACCGACAACAAATTACATACAAATTGAAATTGTAATAAAAAACGCACATTTATTTAATTCCGGTTTAAAAAATGCCACACTTCCGACGGACAAGCTATCTAAAGAAAATTGATTTTATAATGAAGTTAAGAAACATGAAATATACCTACAGAAGCAAATAAATGATATTAATGTTGCAAATGGTCATGTACTCGTTCTACTTCAGGTAGATACTTATCTTAGAGATATAATTATAGATTTAGATGTACTTTGATACCAAACCAAATTAATGAACATTAAACAAATACATACATATGTAGCTCATGAATTTTGATTTAAAATGTTAACCTCATTATCTCTTACTCAAAAAACTCAGTAAAAATGTAACTTTTGTCGGTCTAGCATACTTCTAGGCACGTTGAGGGCTGTTCAAACAAAACTTCCAAAGATAATATGTTCTACTCACAAATTATAATATGGAACATTTGAACCTATACCTACTTATAATATGGGAAGAGAGGACAAACGTCTGTATGTACTTGTCAAAAACAAAATGTTAGTTGAGGTAAGTATTTGAAGTTAGTTACTGAAACATAATATGTAATTTTTTACAAGTTTTAGGTTGTAGGTCTATCCAATTATATTTATAGTAGGTATACTCGATAATTGTTATTTACAATTAACTTTAGTTAAATATTCTTTAATTCCTTAATAGCCGCATGAACCTAAGTAGTTTCATCTAGATGTAGGAACTTGCAATGCTGGATCATCTAATCATTATATTTTGTTTATATTTCAGTTTATACCTATTCAAAATTGGTTAGTTGATGGTTATTGGTTACAGCCGATTGCAGTCGACTTGTTCCTTTTAGACTACGTAGGTACTCTATTTCACTTTATTACAGAGAAACAGTGAGTGTAAATGAAACTTAATTTAAGAGCGATCTTGCTTGAGACTCCGTATTGATTATGTTTATTAAGACTATCGTAAACAATACCGAAGACGCCTGTGTTACCACAGTCGTGGCGTGGTCGCGATGCATGCATAATTATCGAGATCAGTATACAATGCCGATATCACAAAAACTGTAGATGAATCACTTATAAACTTTCGTATCGTGACAGAAGTTAATAGAAAACGTACAGCACCCGATTTACATAATTAGGATTCTACTTTGAACATTTCAATAATTTATTGGATAGAAGCAAGTTAACAAGTTGATGCTCGTGATCGTTAATACTGGTGAAGTGGTTATATAAACAAAACGTGTGATCCAAGGGAAGAGAGTAGAGAGGTGCGAGATGGTGGATGGTGGTAACAACAACAACAACATATCGCAGTACTGAGCGCGAGATGAGCGGGCGGTCGGTCCGGTCATTGACCGGGGCTAATTGCGCCCCGCGCCCCTCGCCCGTGCCCCGTCCCCCCCGCGCCCTGGGTCACGCAGACCTTCGCACATGACGTCCACTAGCCGCCACAAACATTTGCCCTATATACGAAAATCGATCAGACAAGTTCACGGCAGTATCGAGACGAGAGAGTGCGACGACACCGCGATACAGACAGACAGACCTCATATAATAATATTAGTTTTACTATCGGTTAACTCATCGATGACACGACGAAATCTTACTATTATTACTACAAACAAATAATTCATAGAGACGATCCACCACCGACCGAGCGACGTTAGAGATAAATCAAGACCGTTCAAAGGCTGAAAGAGATCTATTTCTGATAAGACTACCAGATAGAGTAGTTCGAAACGATCTCTATTATTTTAAAATTGATGTGCAATAAGCGTTATCTAGATAATGAATTCCGAAACTGAGCAGCAATCTGCTGTTACTCGGGTAAGATGACGTGATGTACTTCATTATATCTAGGTACTTACTTATTTTCAAATATTACATCTATATAATTTTATATTTGTATACAAATACACTAACTACAAATATATATATACCTACGTTCAAAATTATATTTCAATTCAATTCAAACGTTTTAAAACAAATTTCAAACAAAACATATTAATCAAATTCTAGTGAAGCCTACCTACCTACATATAATTTAAGCAACTCTTCAAAAAGATGATGCGCTTTAGTAATAAAATTACTCGTTTATTCCGACGTAGGTAATTACTATTTTTAAAAAGATATAAAACTAAGCTGTCTATGACATTTCATTAAATACATCGTTGTCTATTTAGGTTTAGTCAAATGAAACATTCTTAGCACACTGTACTCGTACCTGCTTTGGTATAAGTGGTGTAAAACGGTTCCTTTTGAAATGTAATAACATTAGGTATACTATAAATGCAGATAACCAAAGGAGATTTTTAGTGCTCGCACAATTAAAAATATTATAATAATTAGCTGTTACGTAGATTATTTATCAAATGCATTTAGCTTGTCAGAGGGTCGTCAATTTTGCGAGCAAGCGCTTCAACTTGACGGCACATTAATTTCTGTAACTCGAATAACTACTTATTGCGCCCAAGTAAATATCACCTTACTCGACGCTCGAGCGCCGCTGGTACATGATTCAATTTCACCGACAACGACGGTTTCCAGTATGTCACCCATGTGCTTGAACAAATTTTTAATTACTCTTTCTATAACTTTGACAACGAAAATCGTACTTGTCATCATAATATACGAAACTACACTAACATAATGTTAACTTTCATAAAAATCACAAGATATTGCAGTTTTGGTAAAATAAACCGTAAGGGAAATATTGATAACTAACACTGGACCTATGCAATTATACTGCACGCATCGACGCCTCGTCCTGTCCGTAATATGGATCTTAGATAAGGTAAGTGTTTTATTATAAGCAATCATAATATACATTTTTATAAAAATATAATATTTTAGTGCAATATCTTTTAAATTATAATCATTAAATCAAATCGGATCATGTTATATAATAAATCTATTACTATTATAAAGCGGCAGAGTTTGTTCGTTTTTTTGTTTGTTTGTTTGAACGCGCTAATCTCAGAAACCACTGGTCCGATTTGAAAAATTCTTTCGGCGTTGGATAGTCCATTTATTGAGGAAGGCTATAGGCTACTTTTGATCCCGATATTCCCACGGGATCGGGAGTTATGCGGGTAAAACCGCGGGGAGCTGCTATTATTAATAAAACAATCATATTACGTCACCTGTGTGTATTGCGATATAAAAAAACAGGTGCAATTGTTTAACATTGGTCGGATAATAATTGGTGGAGGTGAATTTGTTTGCTGTTATTGTTATTTAAAATTATAAGTACATTATTTCAATTGAATTTGTTACAATTAAATATTTTGTTACACGTACAAATGTTTTTTATATAAAAAATGAAATCGTTCCAGTAGTTTGAGAGCCTATTTATTACAAACAAATAAATATTTAGGTACTCTTTATAATATGAATACAGATAATTATCATTCTCAATTCTCAACGCCATATTTTATTATAGGCGTTGATGTTACTAAGAGGTATAATCAGATCTTTCTAGTAAATAGAATGTCAAAACACATATAATAATATCATCATAATATTATTACAGTAACTGTTCCCGACTGACAATGGAGCCTGAGCCCGCGCCCGCGCCCCGTGTACTGTGTATCATTACTTCAGTAAACAACGCGTGACTTCATCACCTGCTAATTCAGTTACCTCGATGACATTATTATATCCGAATATCATTACAATCAAATTCAAAGTGGTAGCACCTCGCTAGTTGCCCATCAATTGTATTGTCATTTCGAAGTCAGTTCATGAGAATCATGACATTGTTTGAAAACGATGGAAATATTTCGGCTGTTAACATACCGGGAGCTCATGGTAGTTTTATTTCTTTACAACAATAAAATTGTAATCGCGATTATATTACAATAATTTATTTACATGTCATTATAGTTATAAAAGGTTATATAGAAATATGTGTTGCTACTTTGACGACTCTAGATTCTATTAACTAACACTAGGCCTAAACGCACTGTAAACAGAAGACGGGAGTCGGAGAAAGGGGAAAGTCGGGAATTCGTGAAAGCAAATAGAAGCCACTCAAGCTCTCAATAAAAAGGTGAAGTGCGTTCGAGGCGTGTCAAAGGAATCATTTTGCAGATGGGTTGAGAGGCGGCGCGCGAAGGTGACAAAGGGAGACTATAAAGAGACTTAATATTATTTAGCGAGGGAGCGCCCCGGGGACGCGCCCCGGGGACCCGCGGAAGGGGTTGAGCGCTAAATCACAATACTCGAGCTGACCCTTGCCTCAGCCACCACTCGTTCACAATAAAAGATTATCTTCCAATTATTTGTCGTCACTTGCCATAACTTTACGTTTACTTAAGTACCTACCTAACTAGTCAACAGTGTAAATTATTTTCGTAGCTCGACGTCCTCTCATATTGTAATATCATTCTATTTCGATATAAATTATTTTGTGTCGTCAATAGAGAAGCTTTTCCGGTCAGCCGATGGCTGATATGTGTAATTTCTAATTTGAGAAAATGTGCACTAAATTTCATAGTAAATAAATATTTCATCTTTATAAACGATATTAATTACTACGAGTATATATGTGTGTTTAATATGTTTATAAATATCCGATAGGTATATTACCAAATTAGTAAAAGAATAATAAAAAAACAGTTGTAATTATTAGTATTCAAATCGCAACTAAAACATAACATAACATATAACATTTATATCGATAAATAATGTCCTTCTCAATTTTCGTTGTCAAATAGTTGCTATCAGTAGTGATCATTGTTATTATTCGTTTTTATCATTTAATTTATTATTTATTACAGTTGATATTAATAAAATATTTGCGTCAAGCAATGCACGGTAGGTTATCTATCCACTATAGGCCTATTGTTATCTGATGCCTGAACGATTGAATGTAGCATTTCAGTGACATATCTAAAATAAAAATACGTGGAATTATCTGTTAATCTGTTATATTATTGACGTTCATTGAGACGACAAATTGTGATTGTCAAAATGTGTGTAGAAATGAGTCACAGATGATATCTAATAGATAACGTATAAGTAAACGGTTATAAACCAATAACACTATTGATGATAAAGTCCGCAATTATTTTTACATATGTAATCTTGCTAATTAATTATAATAATTTATCAAACAATTTAACAAACCGATTATTTTTTATAGAATGAACAAAATTATTATAAAAAATCAATAAAATATTTGTTAATATATTAAACGCATAAAGTTAAATAAGCTGTATAAACGAAGCAAAAATGAACATAAGAAAAAGAAATTTTTAAAAAATCAATGTATAAGTATGTAATTTACAAATTATAAGATGGGATATTTTATAATTAGGTACAAATAATGAACTTTTCTTTCAATTTGGTGTTAATTGTAAATAATAGAAAATATCTCAAGAATTTTAACGAATATAAATAAATAAATAAAAATGTAACTTACGTGAAAACATCATAAACGTTAATTGCCTTATGCTGAACTAAACACAAATGATATCGACAACTTCACAATAGGAGGAGACGCGTCTCGCACAAATTGATCTATGAATATTGTGATGATATTCGTAAAGATAACGAGACGATATGGTGTCTAACGGAGACTTGGTTGGGGCGGTGCGGTGCGGTGATGTGATGTACTGACCGTGATGGGTCTGGGCCGCGGCGGTCCCCTGGTGATGGGGACGCAGCGGCGGCGGCCACGCGGGCAGGTCGCGCAGGCGCATGGAGCAGTCGAGCGGCTGGTCGCGCACCGCCAGCGCGGGCATGGCGCGCTCGTCTCGCGCGCTCTCTCTCGGAGCCGCCGTCTCGACCAGCGGCGCGCAGCGGCACGTCCGCCCACACACACTGTCAGCATAGACACTGCCACAACGATACTCGATTTTTTCCGTGGATTTTTTTATCCGCGGGTGGAGGCGGGGCGAGCGCGGTGGCCAATCGCAGCGCTCCTCCCGCCCCCGCCCCCCCCGCACTCCGACGCTCTCCTCGCCCGCCGCTCCTCTTATTTACGTACCGTATATTAAAAGGGTTTTCCGCGTGCCGTTATGGATTTTCCTACGCGAGGCGTTTTACATACGACGGACGGGGCGGACTCGGACGGCCGGAGGTCGAGGCGAGGTGCCCCTGCGACCCGAGCCCGAGACGCGTCCTCCGATTCGATTCTGTCTCCATAAAAACTTCAAACGAGGCCTCCATTCATTCTCCCGAACATTTTATTTTTTTGTGAGAAACGAGTCTCGTCGATCCTGAAGATTTACAATTAAAATGAAAACCTCGTTCAGATTGAAAAAAAGCTCGTACATTGAGCGACCGTGTCGTCGTCGCTTACCCACAGTCCTGCTCGGTCGAGTGTACTCGCTACAGTAGGTACTCGCTCGTGTAATGAGCGCCACATCGTTACGTCACAGGCTTCGCGGCGACCGGCCGGGGTCAACGACACACGCACACTCTCTGAACTTGAACCTCCTTACCTCTTGTCTTCACAATTAACATGCCCTATATCTACTGCTGTCACCCGCACGCGATCGACCCACATCAACGCAATTAACACAATAAACATTCTCTAACTCAAAACCTAAAACCTACTCAGTCGTATTCATACGCGAAATTTTCAAAACAAAATGAGGTGTGGTTTCGAACTTTCGAATCGGTGTGATAGATATATCTCACGTTAACTCTAGCATACTGCAAGGTTTCTGGTATTGCCATTTGCTGCCACTAAGTTACTAAGTCATCGCCGCGTACAACTATTAGGGCTGAATGTACAGTTTAGGAGCTTTGAGCAGTAGTTCTTCTGTAATCTATCACGCTGAGCTGGCGCGGATCAATCATACCTAATCTCTTCAAACTTGCTCAGCAGTGACCAACCAACCTTTTTTTTTTTTTTTTTTTTTTTTTTTTTTTTTTTAACGTGGAGAATCGCCTTAAGACCGTCAGGCCGCTCCCGGGGGAGAGCGGCCCGGTGTGTGGGGGTCCCCCTGGCCGAAGATGGTGGGTGGCCAGGGTATACCCACTAAACTCCACGGTGTCCTTCGCTCCGCTAATGCGCTCCGCTAATGCGCTCCGCTAATGCGCTCCGCTAATGCGCTCCGCTAATGCGCTCCGCTAATCACACCGTCGTCGTCTGTTCCACTTGACCTCTCCTTTCATGCTGGTCTTTGTGTGCCAAATATACTGAAATCTGCAGTAGGTAGTAGGTATAAGTCAGTTGTCTGCAGTTTATTTAACGTTCCTTATAGGTAGGTCCCATATTCACCATTATCATCAATCGACACCTGTTTATATTCTAAATTAGATAATAACTAATTTAAGTTTACATTCTTAGTTCTTCCATAAATCGTTGGAATTTTGACAACTACTGCACTGTAGTTAGTTTCACTGAGCCTTTTCCGCAATTAGCCTCACAATTGGGCCATTGTACGTGATTTCTTAGAGGGCTTAAGACGCCACGGGAGCCTACCCCGCATTGGCGAATATCCCATGCCTTCGGACCGTGGTTCATCCTAGGACATGTCGGTTTCCTCACGATGTTTTCCTTCACCGTAAGAGCGATGTTAATAGCGCACTTAAATTTTTCTTAATGAAAAAGACATTGGTCGGCCTGGATTCGAAACCACGACCATCGGAATGAAAGTCGCGGTATCTACCACTAGACCAACACCGCTCTCAAACTCTCTACTGCACTGTAGTAGATTAGGTGGGTACCTACACACGATCAACGGAAATCGTCAACGGTTCATCAAGGCATGGATAGAGTCTGGGTAGTGCGCCTTGTCCTCATTCAAATGCTGGCATTCTGACTACATCTCACGACACTGCAACCCTTAGATTTGTTTAAATAAAAGCACGTAATCTATTAGATTGGCTCGCCGAATGTAAATCCTGCAACAATGGCAGCAGTTGTTGGCATTGTTGACCCGGTCCGCAGAGAGACGTCAACACGACCGCCGTATGTTCTAAGTGATAAGGTCGGGATTGGCACGAGCATACTGCCTGTGATATATGGGTCACGGAGTGACGTCACGCACGCGACATCTGCCGCCCCCGCACCTGGCTTTACATCCCCCCTCCCCGCACCCCCGCACGTGCCCCCGCCCCCGCCGACGCGACCATCGAATGCAGATTTATCACCAAACGGATATCAACGAACACAGATAAATGTAGGGCTAATTTAATGCATCTGTCATAGAACAAAACCGTTAAAAATGGAGCCTCACTCTTTCACCGATGCTGTCCGCAGATAGAAACATGGATGTCCTTAAATTGTGTGAATCTCCATTGAACTACCATCCATTGACATTTTCTGATAAAATGTCTATAAATTTCTCAACCGATTTAGATTCCCACTAAAGACACCGTATCATTCATTACTAGGGTTATGAGTATTATCATGACACACTCACACAATCAAAGCTCATGTGCCTTACATCAATCAAGCTAACAATGAGCTCTATGGACGGAAGCAAGTTGTAAGTAAACAAACATTCTATAGACGTCCTGGATACGAAAGGAGAATCTTTCTTTAATGATCAGACGAGTAATTGTTTACGTTCAGACAACGGTACCTAAATTAGTCGATCATCCAGAGACGGTAAGAGTTGTAGCAACAATAACAGTTTATCAAAATATAATAAAAAAGTAAGGCAAGTGCGTGTCGTGTCCGGTCATACGTAGTGTATTATTCCGTATAGTTTTATAACTCGAAAAATGATTTCCACGCACCAGTAATATTTCGACCTACCCATCAATACCTAGTTAAAGATTTTTCAGCGCATAGCGCTTAGCTTTAAACAACTAGGAAAGCATCTTCGAGTGCATCTACGGACATATCAGATGGTTGGAGGTGGCGAAACTGCAACAGTTCCTTGGTGTTGGTGGTGTTAGTGGGGAAGCTATATCAGCCACCGACTAAACATGGGAGATTAGTTGAGACGGAGAGGGAGGGTTCCATATTGATAACGGAACCCTAAAAATAGGCATTATGCAATGTTTTAACAAAAAACTCGTGCAATAAAGCAGTTTGGACACAATGGGCTGTTGCCTTTTGTCTTGCCTCGAGTCGGACGGAGCTCAGGTAGCTGCGCGATCGAGATACGGTCATTTGTAAGAAGTGACCTTTATTTAGCGTTATTTTACCGTTCTCATTGAATACCTATCAAATGAGGAAAGAAGCCGAGACACGAGTTGCACTTGCAAACATACGAAACCATTGTATCTCTCTCACATAGATACACATAATATATCAAGGTGCACCGACTATCTCAATCATGTCATTTATAAATAATCAATCTGTGATGTAAATAAATCTTTTGAGTAAATAATTAAAACTGACAGTTATAGCATAGTTTACCTAATAGTTAAGTTAGTGTATATCTCAGTTATATTCACAAGAGCGGTACTTAGTTCGCTATAGGTAATTTATCGTCGGTCGTTAACCAAATAACTTCCCTTCCCCAGAGCTGGTAGCTATCAGACGGCTCCCTCTAGCTACTTGTAGCACAACACGATTTGAAAGGCGGGCTCGTAGGGATTATTGAAATTCAGGCTTTATACAAAACTAGCTGTATCCCGCGGTTTTACCCACATAAGTCACAATGAAGGCATCCGATAAGAAAATCCTTACTTATCGGATGCCTTCATCGTATAAAGAAAACACACTCCAAATTTCAGCTCTAAAGAGTACCTATCAATGAAGAAGGTTAAAAACACACAGCCTAAACCGCTGATGGTAAACCATCAGCGGTTTAGGCTGTGTGTTGATAGAAAATCAGTCAATCACTCAGGACAAAGCATTTTATAGATATAGATGTACTAAACTCACGACTCTAGACAAAAGAGAGATACTAAGTAAGTCCAACAACTGAGCCTGAACTCAGGAGTATCCTCTAAACTTCATTAAATGACGAGTTTAGTCGAACCCTGAAAGCTGGACAGAGTCCTACAGCTATTTCATTAGACCAAATAAATCACATTTCATGTTACTATCACTCAGATGTAATTAGCAGTTCATATTTCACAACTTCTCGACTTATTTTATAGACGAAGAATTAAAAGTATCGTATTTAATAAATAATATGAATAGTTTAGCTGTAACTATGTATGTACGAACATGTAATGCAATATAATGTACGATTTGAGATAACGAAACCAATACGGTTGTAGTACTGCCGGCTGTGATTCACTGATATGATAGATATTAATTTACTGGAAATTGTTAATACTCATAAAACTTCTTATATGGCAAATATGAATTTCAATTAGCAATACTTAGTTAGGTAACTATTAATACCAATAGTAGGTCGTTCTTAGATATCGTAGAGCTACTAATATTTGGACCACATAGTGAACAAATACTATGGTCTATTTCAGCTAGAATTTTAAAATTGATTAAATCTCAATCGACGGTAACCCTGCACCACAAAATTTTGTTATAGAATATTCAGTTCAATCAAATAGTTAAAATCAAGCAAGATGACAATGAAACTAACTACTTACGTGTGATGACGGAAGGTCTGTCGACATGCGGGTGGTGGCGCGGGTGCGGGTGCGGGTGCGGATGGTGGTGCGGGTGCGGGTGCGGGCGCGACACGCACGCGGACCGCAGCAGCCGCTGCAGGCGCGACGCCGGGTACACCAGCCACGACGTCGGCTCCCGCCGTCTCTACAACACAACAACGACACTTGTTACTCACTATACTACTAGCTAGGTGGGTAGTGTGGGTACCTACAACAAGATCCCCATTCATGTTCTTTACAAAAGTGCAGGTGCCACTGTCACGTGACACACACAACCCTTCTTCCGCACAAGTTTCCCGCAAAAAACCCGACCACAAAAAGGCCAAGGCCGCGCGCGCACGAACGACAAAAAACTCAACCCTTTGTCGCACGCGTCTAGCGCCACCGTTTTTCAACATGATTATAATTACATCGGTATCTAACGCCGACCGACCGACCGACCGACCCTCTCCACCGGAACTAATTAACTGTTAGATTCTCACGGTGTTTAAGACTAATTTAATTCTAATATTTTTAACCCCTTCTGAGTTAATTATGATATATTACATGATGTCCTGGCTGTAGCGGCGCGGGGTGCGGGCGCGGCGCGGGGTGCGGGAGCTGGTGTCCGCGGACCGCTGTACATAATTTATCAGGCGCGATTTGGGCGTACATAGCACGCGGACCCTTTTTCAGTCGGATGAAATCAAAATATAAAGCGATGTAGATAGGAGGAGGCGGAGGCGGTGCTCCGTCTCGCTCTCTAATGTATTCACGTTTCCAGACCCGTTCATTTTTTATCGCAGTCGCGCGGCGCATTAGAATTTCCAGGCGAGAAAATCTCACGCACACTACGATTTGCTCTCGGCAGTTCTTGAAGCGACTCTCTTCCCTAACACCACAGAGAGAAAGCTCAGAGTCGCGTGAGACGAGCGCCGCGAGCGTGTGTGCGGGAGGTTGTAGAGAGTGTGAGGCGGCAGGGCCGTACATTGTAAATTCGCGCAGGGAAATGCGGGCGTGAGGGGAGATAGGGGGAGGGAGTGTACGGCTCGATAAGAGACCATTTCCCACGCCGCGCCGACCACGCCGCGCCGACCACGCCGCGCCAACCACGCCGCGCCGACCACGCCGACTACACTACAGTATCGCATCAACGACCTGCACCCGAACCATAGAGATGACTTGAGATGAGATACTTCGTTAGGCATAAGTAAGTATTTACCTACGAAGGTTAGAAAGAACCTTTGAAGTTTTTTTGAAGTTTTTTTTAAAAACAAGTGTTACCGTGGCGTCTTCTAGCAGCCTAAAACATTAAAACTTAGCTAAAAACATACCTGGAATGTGTAAAGGTAGTAAAGGGACATTTTGCGAACGGCACATTATAAGCCTAAATGAACTGAGTACCTACAGTATCTAGATCTAGTTAACAAGCTTACAAAATGTTCAATATTTTAAAACATCGCGTTCACTGAGATCTTCATTGATATACCTAACATACTAAGATTACCATTTATTTACTTATTATTATTAATTTTATTGGCATTTGAACCAATTTTGTCCATTTTTACGATCAGTTTTACGAAGCTTTATGCGTGGCCGCGTGACTACGACGGGGTTGACCAAAAGCCTAACAAAAGCCGGACAGACCGGACTTGTATATATTTGGCCGGACACGACTGTAAAAAGACGGACATGTCCGGCTAAAGCCGCACATCTGGCAACCCTAGGTCCTAAGGGGACCCTTTAAAAGTAAAATCTTAATCCGAATAATATCGATATTAAGGTAGAAAACTAAATTTTTCATAATTTATTTTGGTATTAAGTTTGTATGGAAATGGTAACAGTCGCCACGTTCTTAAAAAATTTTTTTATTTTGTTTTTAGTATTTGTTGTTGTAGCGGCTACCGAAATACATCTTCTGTGAACATTTCAACCTTCTAGCTATAACGGTTCATGAGATACAGCCTGGTGACGGACGGACGGACAGACAGACAGACAGACAGCGAAGTCTTAGTAATAGGGTTTCGTTTTTACCCTTTGGGTACGGAACCCTAATAAATGATGGTATTTAAAAGTAACTGAGATATTGCCAGAGCGTTTGCACTGTGATGTGTATTCACTGCTCACTTACTCAGGTAGTCTCCTCAACGTTCCCTGATCGACTCATCGATCACACGACACTGCACAGAGGCAGGGATACACCACTACACACAACACAATCTTAACCTAGCTGGATTCCGCGGTTTCACCCGCGTATATCCCGATCCCATAGACATGTCGAAAAAAACCTTTCTTATCGGATGCCTACATCATATAAAGAACACATTCTCAACCATCAGCAGTTTAGGCTGTGCGTTGATCAGTCAGTCAGTCACGAAATTTATAGATAGGTATAGATTGTAGGGCTCCACTGACACTTAGCCTATCGACCATGTCGAGCAGGTATGGCGAAAGGATTACTACTTTTTTCGTAGTCGTAGAACCTGGTATGGCGAAAGTGGACTAACCCTTTTGTTTATACGAACGAAAGACTGGAGTCGAATATTTTTGATATCAAAAGTTATTAAAAGAACTAGAGAATGAGTATGACCTATAATAACAACATTCTCACGAACTATCCCATTATTAATTATACCTTCTCAGGATTAACGGTTGGTTCCCTGCGCAGTCCGCTCGGTGTGGACGGCTCAAGGACCTGCTTTCTCCGGTGTTTTTGCGTCGAGTCTAGTCTAGGGGTGACCTTTAGCTGAGTGCAGCTCTGCACGCGACCACGTGACCTTGGTCTGGGTCACCAACCTGACCACTGCACCGACCGACCTGCCTTATTTGACATTATAACGCCACTTTTAGTAAGTTTCACATGTTTGTAAATACATCCTATAAAAATGACATGGGACGATCAGACACAACTTCAACTCGGCTCCTCCATAATGAAAACTCTGCAAAATGCTTAAACTCTATCAGTCTTTGACAAGATCTCTTCTAAACATGGTCTCTATGATCGCTAGCTAATATAAATTAGGTTCCATCTTTGCGTTCTGAATTCTGAAGCAAATAGAGTAGCTAAAACCCTTAGGTACCTATTAATTTGTAACATAGAAAAATATCTAATGTAGGCACATAATTAAAACCGACTAAATAAAAACAAGTAAAAAAGTTTGCTCATCACTCATCAAGCCTCTGTCAATGAAGTTACTGTTTAGTTTACACCATTATCATTGCAATTTTTAAAAGGTTTAGTATACTTTCCAAGCAAAGAGACAGTAGGTAAAACAAACAAGTACATTTGAATGTATTTATATTTTATTTTCATATGAAACCCAACACCTATAAAACATAATTAAAATTAAAAACTAAATTAAAACTAAAACTGATTAAAATAAAACTAACTAAAAACTAAAATAAATCTAAATCAGCTAAACTTTTGGTGGAGGGAAAAGTGCCCAGAATACTGGCTGCATTGCCCCGTTGTATACAAATACTTATTTTCTGGGCAAAATACAAGCCAGCATTCCGGTCACCCGAAGCCTCCACCAAACGTTTAGCTAGCTCTCTGTACAGCTCGAGAGCGGCCGGCCCCCACGGACCTAAAGTCTCCACCCCAAACGGCACAAACATGTAACCCCTATCTAGATGACTTTATTTGTGCCGTTTAAGGTTTTCCGCTTTATCAGCGGCAGCTCCTGCCCGCACCGTGGTTACTGGAAGATGGGAAGGAGCCAACGTGTCCACACAAGTCGCATCCCAAACTAGGGGCCTACCCATCTTCCAAGGAACGAGAGTCATTCCATCGGGTCTCTTGCCGTCGTCCCGTAAAAGTCCGTTAGGTTCTAAAGTTGACGGGACGCCGGCACTGCCGAAGGCCCGACGGATGACATCGTTCAGGCTGGAGTGCCGTGGTATCCTGTCCGCACTCTTTGGGCAGGATAATCCGTGGTGACCGAGCCGGTCTACAGGCTCTCCACAACCACACCGGTGAGGAGCTGTACAGAAAGCACCTACACGAAGAGATGCGGCCAACCGAAATGTGTTATTGTCTAATAGATTACCAATATTACGGGACGGTAGCGCCTGTAACCAAAGACCCGATTCCCATCGAGTAACGGCATGTAAACGAGCACGCTCTGCAGAAGAACTTGAAGTATATATCAGGTCATTGAATTCTAACGTGCAGAGCGGCTCGTCCCATTGCCTCTGAGAAGAGGGGGCTTTTGGTAACGACTCCGTTGGACAGGCTCTTTTCCAGCTTTCTGTGGCTTCATTTAAGTAGTTTAACTGGCAATTTGGACTTATAGGTTCTAAAATTGCGTGTACTAAGCTCGAAGTACTGTATATGGAAGACAAGAAAGCTGGCATAGATACACTAGAAATTTTGCGAATACCGAGACCTCCAAACCTTATTGGCAGAGAGGCTTGCCGCCAAACGCGTTCGTCTAAAGAAGTGTTTAAAATGGTGGTGAGTGTATCTCTTATGATGTTGTCAAGCTGTTGTGTAAGCAAGGGATGTTTCCAAAGCTGACAACATCTAAGAGAATACATGAATTTTGGCACAAAAAGACAATATCTTATTATAAAAAAAGCCACATGCATGTTAATTTTTTGGAGGCGTTCCGAAACAGAAAGAAAATTTTGAATTTTTTCTTCTATATAATCTTTTAGCGATTCGTCTAGAATCGGTGATCCTAGGAGGCGAAGTGATTGGTAACCTAGTAATTTTATATTTGGTGCTATTGTGTTAAAAAGGGTTAATGCTGTATTTTGAATCAGTTTGTTGGGAACAAAAATTTCACATTTTGAAAAATTTAAGGTAAGTCCCAAAGATTTAAATTCCGAGATAATTAATTTTAGATCATTGTATACTGTGTTTATATCGCCTCCTAGAGTTCCGTCATCTAGGTACCACACGTTGAATTTTGACTCTAACTTTTTAATGGTCGGATGAATTGCTAGACTAAAAAGAGCCGGCCCAAGGGGGTCACCTTGTTGGCACCCTACTTCCGAAAGAATGAGGTTGTTTTTGTATTTTAATTTCGTAGGTTTGCCGTAGCATTGCCAAATAAATCCAAATGCACTAGGAATTTTGTCTTTAACTTGATTGAGAAGAAAACTTCTGTCAACAGAGTTGAAAGCGTTCTTTACATCAACCTTTACCAACACTTCACATTTGTTATGGAAAAGTGACGTTCTCAAAGCATGTACCGCAGCCTCGCAGCCACCGCGGGATCCGAAACCCAACTGTAAGGGTTGGAAATCCTTACAGAGGGTTTCTTTTAAATTCTTGCAACAGATTTTTGCTGCGAGACGACGGTAAACAGTTCCTACAGCTATAGGCCTTATACCCCCATCCTTTTTGAGGAGGGCGCATAAATTGGCGCCATAGAGAACGTCTATGATGTTTTCATCAACCTTGCCTCCAAGCATCATATTCACAAGTGCTGTTAGCTCCTTTATCAGGGCGTCCCTGGCTTCGCCACATGTCACACTCAGAAGATCTTTTAAGTGTTGCGTCGTTAGCGAGTCGAGGCCGCCCGCTGAGCCACTCGGAGAAGATGAAATAGCCGATAGTAGCTCAGGCGGAGCAGCACTCATGGGCTCTTCGTCGATTCCTGAAGGCAAGGTTGAAAAGTGATGTGTTGGTGAAGGTGGATGTTTCTCCCTAAGAGCCAACAAGGTCTCCGCATTATTTGGTGCACTTGTGTCACTAGAAAACAATAGCCGGGCTGATCCTCTGATGTCTCCTTCGGCCATCTTATCCTCAACGAGCTTGAAAGAGATTTCACTTTTTTCAAGATTAGCCCGGGGATGAGGATAAGTTACAGAAGTGAAATCAGGGATGGAGTCGCTATTTCGTATACAATTTTGTTTAATTTTGTTTGTTAGTGATTCTGTTTCCAAAAAATTCTTCGAAACGTGTAAAATTCTGTAAGGGAAAGTGAGTAAGTGCTCCCAAGCTTTAACTGTATTGTTTTTTATTACGTTTTGTAGGTCACGCGTAAGACATTTTGCCACACTAATGCGTGCGCCACGCGGAATCCTTTTAACTACAGGCATGGCGCTCTTAAACGTAGATAGTGATTCCCAAAAAGAATATGAATTTGTAAAGTTAAAATTTTGTGCCGAACGATGTATTTTACTTACATGAATTTTGAGGCCACGATTACCATTAAAAAAACGAGAGCACTTATCACACTTAACCCTGTTTTCCTGTGATACATAATTTAGAACATTTCGGTTTGTCGCATCTTGTTGAGTCGGTGGTCTGTCGGTCGGTGGGGGTGCAGATGTAGAAGGGGCAGATTCGAGAGAAACAGAGAGCCTCTCAGGCTCCGCACAACTCCCAGGCGGTGTCTGAAGCTGCGCCACGTAGTGGTCGTCGTCGTCGTCGCTGGAGTCCGGGGGCGTCCTGAATATATCTCCAGATGATGACGAGCTAGGGGTCGGAGATGGACATGAAAAGGTGTTTGCTGTAAATATATTGTTGAATCTTTCTTGATTTTTATGACATTTATGTGTCATTGTTCTTCTTGTCCTTGGATAAATTGATAAAGAAATGACGATATATCCATTCTATATATGGTTGTAGTCGCAGTATGTACTCCACAATTTATTCTCTGGTTTATTATAATGTTTCGGCTTGAAATATCGTTCGTTATATGTAAAATTAAAATAAAATTGGGAAATGGTTTTTGTACATTTGGCACCAATACAATTTTGTACATTTATATTTAGTTGTAAAATGCGATGAGAAATATCACCGTGTTCATCGATAGGTAAGTTTACAAATCAGAATTCCACATTCCACTTTAAAATAATCCAATTAACACCTAAATTACCAAAATGGTTTGATGATTGTCAAATGTGTAGATATGCACAATAGAAGAGTACCTTGCAAGCAAGCAACAAGACAAGATATTGTGATGTATGACAGGTACAATCCGTTGTATCTATTGTCCCGGTCGAGGTGCGTGCGCGCATAATGGCGAGCGTTAGCGGCGTGAATCACATGCGCACGCGACGCAACGACACCGTCCGTCCGTCCCTCTCACAGATAGTATTGAGCTTTATCTCTATCTCCAAGGGTCAAATCACCCACCTTTACTAAAGATTACGGAAATACAGAGATTTGACAAGTGATTTCATTTGCAACTATTGTTGTAATAGACTATAATAACTATTGTAATAGATTCGCGTCACATTGCAGCCTATGTTTCAACATTAGACAGTGCTATCTTTCATCACTAGGCAGGCACTAATATTATCGCCGGAGCTGCTGCAGTTAACCTTCTATTTTCATTCTATTATAAATTATCGATTACTAACGAAATCAACAAGTCATTTTAATTATCGTCGTCGGTCCATCACTCGAAGAGAAACTCATCGATTGCTTGCAACAATCGTGTCTGATTTGCATCGTGTCGTCGTGTGAGTGTGACACGCACACACGCGCCGGGTGAGCAATTCTGTTTGTACACTGACAGACAGACATGGTTGTGTCAAGTGTTAGTAGCGCGCTTCGTGCGGATAATGATGCGCCAGCGCAATCAAATCGCATACATTATGCAGATATCGGCGACGCCCGCAGCCGCGTCCCGACGCACGCCGACCAATCACAGCTCTAGTTCTATACTACCTCTCCCTCTCTCGCTCACATCGTATGTAAATTAAACGCTTTCTGTCTAGTTAGTTCTCAGTAATGGTGCCTAGCTAACTGGTCTAGATCACGAAACATACTCGTTCAGCGCTTGCGCAACACGGACCTAACTAAATATTGGCCTAAACATTTACGCTTCCATGAATCCAAACTATAGAGATAAAATACTATTAAATAAACTATTCTATGACAAGCGCTTTTCAATTATCTATCCGTCAAAAACGTGACAGCACATATTTTGAGTAACTGAGACGTCTGACACTACGTATGATCTATGCACTGATAACAACTTGCTATCTCTGTGTACAATGTAACGTGAAACTATTTCATTTCTACGATATAAATGCGTGTTCGAAAAAACTCATTTTCTCAATAATAGGTAGGTATGTATGTACCTACCTATTATTGAGAATACAAAATATTATTATATTAGGGGAAGTCGAGGAATATCAATTGACGATCACAGACGATGAATGACTAATAAAATGTTAAGTAGTCCTAATTCATGATAATGAGATCTGACTGACATAGTAATGTAGTGTAGGTACTACCTCCAGTCGCAGGTGTTCGGGATCGCTTCCTTCCCCGAACGCGCGCCTACGCACGTCCATTGTAATAGACGCGCGTGACGCGCATGCGTGCCACATCGCTCACCATAGTTCACACAGCTTATGAATACACAGCTTTTGACAGATGTGTTGACCATGTGGTATCACTAACTACTCCCCGCGGAATCGACTACATAGAGACAAATAGGTGAAAAATTCTAAAGTTTTAGTCCGACTATGATCATGGGTACCTCTTTAACATACCTTTTTAGCAATCGATTCAGTACCTATCACAAACAAACACACTTTTGCCTTTACAGTACCTATATTTGTAGAACCAATTGTCGGGCGAAAGTAGTAATTGATTAGGAATGTGTCCCACGCCCACGAGGTAGTTGCGCGGGCGCAGTTCCCGGTAGCGACGGACGACGGACACAACAGAGAGACCGCGCCACGCCTGCGCCCGCGCCCGCGCCTCTTTGGTTAATGAATGGAAACCACGTGAATGTAAAATAACGTACGCTTCTACTAACAATTTCATGGAAATGACTGATATTAATAAAGTAACATTAACTAAGGTACAGATTAGATTCCATCGGCAATAGAGGCACCTCACCAGTACCGGCTGCTCACTAGTGAGACGACCTTCCTGTTAGTTGGTATACATATATTTATATTTTATTGAATAAAATATGTATTTGTTGGTGCTACAACATCAGATCGTATTTACCAACTAACCATGATGAAAATTGGTACATATTCTACGACTTTGGGATCATTTTTAATGTAGACAAACCCGCATATTTCCCGATACCGCATAAAGTTCAAAAACCCTTTCTTATCGGCTGTCTAAAACATACCAATAAGGACCTACTCTCTAAATTCCAGCTTGCTTCTTTTAGTGGTTTAGGCTGTGGATTGATTCATCAGTCAGTCAGTCAGTAAGTCAGGACAAAGCTTTATAGATGTGCAGAATAAAGGAACTGCATTCGTAAACACTCCTAATACTCGTAGGTATCATGATCTTCCACACCACTCTAATGAAACAGCTGAAGCGGTAAATAGTTGTTGTGTAGTCACATTATTAACTTATTGGTAGTAATAGCCAATAGTATTTAGTAAGTTTCAATTTGTTTCTAACTATAAGTGATAATTTTAGTTTCTATTGTCTGCCATACATACTCGCCTGAGATACAGGATTTTACTAGTTCAGGCATTTGTGTAATTTAGATTTAAATCAAAATTTGACTTAAGTTACTTTGTACACATTAATTTGGAAATAAATTTATTTATTTTATTTTATTTTATTTTATTATTTTAATAAACATTATAATAATAATAACTAATGAGCGTTCTTTTTGGACGCATGTGTCGGTATTCTTTCTTTGGAAGCCGTTCTGACGCAAGCAAACTGTCACTTGCACCAGTGTTGCCCGACAGCACATCGAACGCCACAGACACAGATGTACCTAGATTATACTTAGCTGTTGGCTAACTGTTTGTGGTCGCGAGGTCTATTTGTCTGCAAAACTATTAGTTATATGGGAGCCTCTCTTAAATATTTGTTTTATTTTGTTTTTAGTATTTGTTGTTGTAGCGGCTACAGAAATACATCTGTGAAAATTTCAACTGCATAGCTATTACGGTTCATGAGATACAGCCTGCGATGACAGACAGACAGCGAAGTCTCAGTAATAGGGTCCCGTTTTTACTCTTTGGGTATGAAACCCTAAGAACGTAGTATAGTTTAATAGTATAGACGTTACATTTAACCGATTATGTTTGAAATGACAGCAAGGTGCTTGTGCCCATCAAGTTTGGCAATCGATGCCCAATTACAGTCGCTAATTGTGTCCCCGCGAGGTGAATCGTTCATCGTTTATTAATCGTTTCCTAAACTAATATCCCGGTAACGAGTAGCCTGTCCGTGTTGTTGTGACTCATAATGATCGTTATAATCGATATAATCGCCAGTTTGCGTCGAGATTTGTCGAGCAATATGCGCGACGCGGCTCCGACCACTGCAGGTGCGTCGCGACGTCTACAGAATAACCAACTAGCACCATCGTCCACGAGGAGTGCGCTTGTTGTATACTGAACTCTGTTACTACAGGAATAAGGAGAGGATCACACCACGTGTCTAACGTTGTCAAACATCCAGATATCGATATTATTGAGAACAAAACTGGACAATTATGATTTTTTACGCTTGAAGCGTGTGACGTCTGTGCGAATGTATCATATTGTTGTCGGTTGTAAGAAGGACGCCGCAGGAATCACAAGTGCAGATCTCGTGGACCGTCTGTCGTAGAGATAATACATTTATCACAGTAAACGGTACAGTTGGATTCAGAAGTTAGTGGTTCCCCACTGGGCGGATTTTTTTTCTAGAAACTTTATGAACTTCTTTCCTTATCTGTACGGGTAATAAGAGAATATCCACTTTTGTCAGAAGTCCAACCAATTTTTGATTTATGATCGGGACGGGCAATATCATAGGACGTCGAAAAAATTGCACTCAAATGTACAGTACATTCCACATATCAAAATTTAGGTGTCAAGGATGTTTAGTTGACATAATCCCATGGCAAGTTAACCGCCTAAGGAAACCGTGTTTGAATTATTGAGATGATCCTAATGTAAGTACCCTCTATTGTAGTAGGTATAAGTATTACCTCTATGTTTTATTTCGATCGATTTCCTTTGAATTGTATTATGAATTTAAAATGTTAGTTTAGTAGCAATGATTACTAGGAAGTGAGGCGGCGACCATGAATATTGATGTAGATGATGAGCTCGCGGGACGCAGGTGTAGACCTTGATGGTACTGCATCTAGGGTTGCCAGGCCCAAAAATGAAAAAGCCTGACACAGACTCATATTAGCCGGACATTTTGCCCCAAAAGCCTGACACATTGGTTTTTCATCTGGGCCAATGTGTCAGGCATTATCCTTATTTGCTTTAAAAAAGAGTACGTACCTATGTACTTTTATGAATCACAAAACCTTTAACCGACAAGCGTTAATGCGTAATGAAATGAATGAAAAAATATTAGCGTTGTTAAAATCATTTATTAATTACGAATGTTTTAAAGCGCGAGTGAATTCGCCTCAGTTTGTACAAAGCTTTCTGTCCGCGTGACTGACGAGGTTGACCAAAAGCCTAACAAAAGCCGAACAGGCCGGACTTGTATATATTTGGCCGGACACGACTGTAAAAAGCCGGACATGTCCGGCTAAAGCCGGACACCTGGCAACCCTAACTGCATCGGACATGTCAGCTAGGTAGGTATAATAACAAAATATCGACCTACTAGCAGTGTACCACAGTTTCACCGCGTAAGTCCCGATCCTGTGGGAAGTCCTTATAGGACCAGAGGTTTGGGCTCTGCGTTGATACATAGTTTAGGCATTCAGTCAGTCAATCAGTTAGGACTTTTAACTTTATATGTATAGATACTTAGATGCCTGTCGATATTCTCTGTCAACAATTTCCGCGTCAACCAACGTCTTGTCAACGTCTTGTCAACCTAAACTAAATATTTCACGTCATGCGTCAGACGTTAGGCTGACTATTAGGACTGTCTTGAGAAAGCGAAGTAAGTTGCGACTGGACGATAGGTAGTCCTTCCATATTGTTCTATGATCGTAGGTTTACGATATATACAGGTACGTGGACCAAAATGGTCAATAATAATATTAATCTATCTATCTGTCTACAGATGTTTTCCTTTTTTTTGTTTATCTTCTTTTCTCTTCGATTTCTCTGTAGTGTAGTGTACCTTCTTGTAAGATAGGTAGAGAGAGTAGGTACCTACTTTGTGTCGTCGTCGAGCACAATCTGATGCATGGTTCAGTTTGGGGCATTAAATTATGAGTGCAGTCGTGATTTATCAAGTAGCGCGCGCGCATCGATCGACTGCGCGTGCGCACAACGCAGGCACAGTGCAACCACACGCGCAGTAGGTCGGTACGATCTGTCCGTGTATAGTTGTATGGCTTGGGAGGAGAAGGACTTAGTAGGACATTTCCGAATTACGTCTAAACTGGCCGAAGATGAGGTCCGGAGACAAACAACAACGTTGAGCATTATAGAAGCGAGTTAGGCTTTGATTCCAAGTTAACAATTAATGAACGATTCTAGTCCATTTTCAAAAATCTATTTTATAAAAAAGCGCAATTTATTGTTTACCTACCAAATACCTACAAATAAAAATTATAATTCCGCTACATAGGTAGTTCATTAATTTAAACGTTAAATACAGTAATGATCAGCATCCGACTGGATGTCGGCTGCGCTGTGTGCTCCGCAGACTCCGCACAGGACGGCAGATCCTTTGCCCTCGATATGATATAATTAAAGCCGGGGTATCGGCACGAGCACGAGCGCGGGAAATATTACCATACTCGGACCATTCGACACACCACACTTATTATATTACAAACTATAGCACATCTAGGTAGGTAATCATTAAATTCAAATAATTACTTACGTATTTAAGAATATATCCTAGAATAGATTCGAACAAAATCGCAGCAATGAAACCAAAACGCATCATCGTAGTACAGCATCATACACATCGTAGAAAATAACGTACCTACCCATGACGGTAAATTTTTTAGTTTTTAATCGCTTCAAATCTAGTCTGAGACCTTCTTGTCCCTGCCCTCACCTACCTGCGTATGAAAGTATGAATGACAAAATCAAAGGCGTCAATATAAAATCTGTTGTTAATCTGGGTCCCTGAAAGCAACGGTAAACTGCGACGAGACGACGCAGCTCCGTATATTTCGTGAAACACAAACATACCTACCTACAGAGGTAAATTTACCTACTTATTCTAATGTTAAGATAAAAATATTTGGTTGCGATCGCGATAACCGACTAGGACGACACGACGCGAGCGGACGTGTCGTACGAGCGACAAGAGAAAAGTGAATTGATCTCAGAAACAAAAATAAAATATTAGTCAAATAAGCTTTGCGAGTTGCGGCACGAGGTTTCGGCCGTGACACATTGGCACCAGACATCACGCTTGCGGCGGCGGCGGGGCGGCGACGGCGCGGGGCGAGGTGATCTACATAGATGTTCCCAGGCGATGTGTCGTCAAGTCGCGCGGCGCGGTGAGAACACACGTACGATCACGTGCGGGTTCACACTGAGATGGGCATCGAGTCAATCGACGTATTCAGATCTGAGTAAGTATGTTTTATTTTCACTTCTCTTTTGTGGTGGAAATTCGGCTTATAACAAGTAAAAAAATACTACCACGAAGAGGCGACAAACAAGAAAACGAACCATAATAATCGTTCCATGGTCAAAACGATCACACTCTGAATAAATGAAGTCATAAAGAAAGCATGTTTAATTCTAGTGAAATGAATCTGCCGAACCCCGCCAAGTTCCCAAATGAAATCAAATTAGTGTCGATATCGTCGATGCCTATAAAACTGAACGAAGTATAAAAGTGTTGTACCGTATGGTTCAGTCAGATTATCCGGCGGATAAGCCGCGCGAGTCGCGAGGTCGTCGACCGACCGCGTCAGCGGGTGTGTGTACGGCTTCCCACAACCTTGCCTTTAACATACTATATTTTTGATCGGCCTAATTTAAGATCTCCCCTCATTAATTATTATACTGCAGCATACATGGGACTTTTTCAGTAAAATTCGTGCGCTGAACCGGTACGAGCCTCTACCGAAACGATCACAATTAAGATTGTGATGATAACGCTATAGAAAACAATACAGAAATGACATTATCTATTTCTAGAATGAATTCGATTGAACTAACTCAGAAATTCATTCAAGAGCGCGTCGTATCAAAGACATATCGTTTTAGGAGAAGGTCATCCTTGCGTGCTAATTGTCTTTTACAGTTAACTCAACATTTTTATCGCTCGTTTGAATGTTCTTGCGTTTATTTAATGACAACACTTCTAGTAATCAGCAGTTGCTCAACAAAGGGAGTTTCATTTGGGGGGAATGTTGAACCGTCCGTTAATGAATAAAATGCAATTGTTTAAAAAAATATAGCATCCACAAATAAGGCAAACATTTTCGTTTTACAACTATCGATATCATTATCGTTGGTAAGCTACACCTCTATATTAACGGTTAATTAAGGGGTTCTCACAAATTATCAGCGATTTCACGCGCATCTGTCGACTGCCCGTGCCCGCGCCCGCGCAAATGGCATCAGCTGTTAATCGAGTTCACAATGTGAATCGAATCCTTCACCTTTTGATAGATTTACCAAAATAGCCATTCGCTCAACAACTTTACTAAGTAGGTAACCTCCTTAATCCTCCGATGGATAGTTGTTTTACTCAATACAATAATCATTAATTTGTTTTGATTTGTCTTCATTCTCACGAAAAGTATTAACTAATTGTAACCGATGGCAAGTAGGTATTAGAGCAGATCGCGGCTCAAGGCCGAGCGGCCGCGGCGCGCGGCGGCTCCTGCGACATAAGACGGCATTAATTAACCATTCGTTAGCCGTTTGCGCATGTCCCGCGTCCCGCGCCTGCGCATCACGGTCGGTCACTTTGATCCACACACCAATCAACACTACGATCGGTGTTAACCATCGCACGCATCGCATCGTCGCGTCCACTTCTTGACGTTATGAATTGCATTCTAAAGAGGTCACCCAATTTCATAGCTTATTATTGTAGTTTCAACATTTTTTGGTATTATCAATCGCAAATGAATTAGATTATGTGATTTGTTGATCATCTCTAGAACTATTAATAGCACGTTTGCGAATTACGTTCCCAAACGCTACTGGAAACACACTTTCTTTTAACTCTGAAACACAAGGTTCTGCTACAAATGCAAGTGTCTGGTCAGGTACTGTGGTGGAAAATAGCGTAGGTACAATGTGTGCAGATATCATAACATTTTTCTTGTATTTAACCACAAAAGTAATAAAAATACGGTGGTAAGAAGGAGATCTCAATTACGAGTCATTGATATTCGCAGTGTCCTGCCGACTGCGGCGGCGCGGGCGCGTCGCCCGGCGCCTGCGCAATTGTCACACGCGCGCCGCTTCCACTGACGCACAGCACAGAGGGGGACCTAATTGCAATTTACTTTATGCAGTTCATATTGAGGTCAGGTTGTATGCATTGACATGTTTGCATATCTACTACTATTTATTTGCTTACACTATGTACTCGTTTTATTTTGACAAGATTGACAAAAATAGAATGGATGGTAGATGACCACAGTTGTTTCATCTCCCACCACATTTTTAGTGAAAAGTTTGACCCACTGCAAGTAAAGGTTTTACATATATTAGGCAGTGGGGCATCACGAGAGCCAATCCGGATTATATTTTATTCTTCGTCTTTATTCACATCTTTTTACGTGGGTACAAACCAGTTTCAAGTAATTACTGAATTCATCGTCGTCGTCGAGTTCCACTAGGAGGGGAGATGCGAAGCGATACGCGACGTAGCTACTAATTGCACTGTCGCATTTTATTTAACAATTATAAATTAAACCCCTTTATTCATAATATAGACATTTCTTTATTCATTTCGCACCTTTTGCAAATGACATAGATGTCCGACTCGGATCCGGCAGGAGTGCACTGTCTCGGAGGGCCAGTATGGTTTCCGCCCCGGTCATGGTACCATGGACCCTGTTTTCGCCCTAAGGATCGTTATGAAGAAATACAGAACGAAGAATACGCCTCTGCATTTTCTGTTCCTGGACTTGCAGAAGGCCTTCGACTATGTTCCTCGCGTGATGATCTGGTGGGCGCTGTGGTCCAAAGGGGTGCCTGAAACTTATATTGAATCCATCAGGGACATGTACCGAAATTCCGATTCAGTGGTGCGAACTGCTGTTGGTGACACTAAATCTTTCCCCATTACAGTCGGAGTCCACCAAGGATCCGTCCTAAGTCCGTTTCTGTTTAGCGTAATACTGGACGCACTGTCCGTAATCATCCGAGACGCACACGAGCAGCCCCCGTGGATGCTCATGTATGCTGATGATATTGCGCTAGCGGACTCGGATAAGGGACGGCTTGGAAGGCGTGTAAATGCGTGGAAAGAGTCACTTGAGAACGGCGGTTTGCAACTCAACGTAGCGAAGACCGAATACTTGGCTAGCAATACCACAGATCCCACACCTGTCTGCGTAGACGGTCACATGGTCGAGCGGACAGACCAGTTTAAGTACTTGGGATCTGTACTTCACGAGTCCGGCGACATCGATTGTGACGTCAAGTTCCGCATTTCGGCAGCTTGGGCCAAGTGGCGAGAGGTAATTGGTGTCATCTGTGACCCGAAAATGCCGGTTAAACTGAAGGGACAGGTCTATAAAACGATCATTAGACCTGTCCTTTTGTATGGTAGTGAGGCGTGGCCATTGCTTGAGCGACATAAGCAGGAGCTGCGTGTCACGGAGATGAAGATGCTGCGCTGGATGACATTGCAGACAAACTGCAAGAATCCCGCTTACGGTGGTACGGCCACGTTCTACGGAAACCGGCTAGTTACGTGGGAAACAAATGTCTTGCTATGGCGCCTCCGCCCGGCCGCGGCAGATTGGGAAGACCCAAGAAGTGCTGGCTTGACGTTGTAAGATCGGATATGCGTGCTAATGGCCTCACTACACGGGATGCCGAAGATCGTGCGAAGTGGAGACGTAAAAGTAGGAAAGCGGACCTCGGGCTCTCGAGAGAGATGCAACCGGGAACAACGCTCGGATGATGATGATAGATGTCCGACTGGCACGCTTTACAATCAAACAACGCGAACGTTAAGGTAATTTGGAAAAACATTTGGCAATGTTGCAGTTTAGCAACTACGATAAAACGAACAATAAACATACAGACATAGCGTCCAAATACTGCCCATGCCATGCCGCCGCCCGCGCCGCCGTGCCCGCCCCGGTGCGCAGCCCGCTACCGACGCGACGCGGGCGCTGCCAACTTGTCAACTCTCCTGAAAAACGACCCTAATTTGTCCGGAAGTATTGTACTTTTTTCAGCGTCAGCGATCGCCTCGAACCGTTCCCGAACGCGCGAGTGATGCTGGACGAGGCAATTACTGGACGCGTAAGAAGCGCAACAATATGCGGCGGCGGCCGCGACGCCCGCATTGTATGCTAATGTCGTCTGCACTCATCTCTCCAATTACAACTGGTTAGTTAATGTATGCCTAATCCAACAAACATTTTATTGACAAATTGGAATATTTATAGAATTTGATTAATATCATGTGAATATCATGTGAATCACAACAAGTGAAGTTTTTATTCGAATTTGGATATTGGAGATTACTGGGCTCTAAAAGTGACTCCCTAAGTTAGTACAAGGTTTTCTGTTCCATTGTATGAACATTTAATACATTTTAAATAAATTGTGCTTCGGCACTGTATCATTTAAACAGCTTTTATACAAATATGATTTCCGGAATATAAGGTAGGTACCTACTTGTTTCATAAGGACTGCCAGCCTGCCAGCCTGCCACAGGCGCGGACGCGGCGAACATTGACTCTCCAATTTTAATACTATCTTATTAGCTCTCAAAAAGAGGGTATGGATGGTCATTGGTCAAGCCGAAACCATACATTTTGACTTTGTTTGGACTAGAAAGTCCTCACCTCTGAGAGACGTAAACAAATGACCCATTTTTGCATGTTTTGTTTATATTATTATCTCAAAAACTATAGATTAATTTTATTAACTTACTTAACGCCACTTGGAAACTAAAACACATTGTTTAAGCGTTCGTTTGTCCAAGCCCAAGCAGGACCTTCTTCGATTTCGACACTAGTGCCACAATGTCGCTTTCCTTTCTAGCTACCCATCTCATATTTTGAGACATCTATCAACTTCCGTGATACTTTTGATATAGTTTTTCAGGGGAAGATTGCTAGACGAACATGTCATGCCAGTAGATAACTTTTGAGGCAGCATTTGATTCAGATATTTTTTGGCAGCAGTTGAAGAGTTCTATACGTCCGCGTCTGTCAGTAACGTTATCTATCTATCTACATAGAACATCCCGAGCCGCGCGCGCGCGGGGGTAGCACGTGTGCGCGCATGCGCGGTATCGCACGTCATTATATCACGCGGGTAGTTATTCATAAAGCATCGTTTAGTGTCGTCTCATTACTGCGGACAGTGCGCGAGCGACGCGACGATAGCCGCCCGCCGCCGCGCCGGCGCCGCCCGCGCACCATCGACCATCTGATACCGCTAACAAGCCGATCGCTATCGCCCTCCGAGCTAGTGCAGGGCTCACAACTACAATACTCAAACTTGCTATTTCATGACATTCTTCGCCAATACAACTACCTCTAGGCTAGGTATTGTGTTACCTATGCAAGATGATCATTTGAATGCTTGGGAAAGTTATTTCCAAGCATTCGAAATACTAAAAATTCGGGAAGTATTCGAAACTCTCCGAATCTCATGCATTTCTTTTCAATATAGGTAGGTATACAGCACATTATTGACTGAAACTTCAATGGAAGACATAAGTAATCTGTAAATAAGTAATAAAAGGTGTTGATAATGTTGTTATGGACGCCCTGGAGGGCCTGCAGCAATACTCAAAGTGTTAATAAAAGACCGTAACGATTCAATAACTCCCTTATATCTGCAAATATCCCCGGGCAGCACTACTCGATGCTGTGCGAGCGCAAATTCAAATTCCGATACAAAATACTAACTTCTTCGCGACATAAATCACGTATTCTCTACAGTAAAATATACCATAAAATCTGTGTGTTAAGGTTTAAACTCGTGCACATTCCATCCAAATCCACTTTGCATGATGAACGCTATGGCGTGAATTACGCGAGCGCAGATCGTTATTGTTTTACCGAAGTTATGTTGTGGTTCACGTAAGCTATTTTGGATCTTAACCGTTTAAGTAGAAGGACGTCGATGGCAGTAAAGATAAATTAGCCAATAAAGAGAGTATTGTTGCAGTCAGCGGAATATTTCACGCAGATGGCGCGATAGAGTCGGCGATTGTGCGCGCGCGCATCGATACCGGCTATCGCAGGCGCAGGCGGCAAGCGAGCCAGGAAGGACACACGGACACCATATATCAAGCGACAATACAACTAGAGCATTGTCTTCTGTTGCGTAACAAACAATAGACACCGTCGGACGGACGGACGGACTCTCCACACAATGATCTAGTGCCGTGATCTGGACAACAGTCAACTGCTGATACCTAGTTTAAGGAATTAGTTATTGTGGTCACTTGCAGGTTCCAGCTTTTAGAGATAATATCCATACAAGAGGAAGCTGCTACACCCATCAAAGCGTTATTATTGTTCAATTGTTATCACAATTTCATGTAGTAGGTATATATATGTACATGTATACAGATGCCAGTACATACAGATTTAGATTGGAGTCTAACCAATAAACATATCAGAATCTTCTAAAATTGACTCACCATTGTAATATTTGAATGTAACGTTTGAAGATACCTACACTAAGATCATCCTCGTTAACTAGTGACCTTCTCAATCAACAATGGCAACAATGGCGACGTTTTTAATTTTACAAATCGGAAATAGAAACAGATC
This sequence comes from Idaea biselata, assembly GCA_958496205.1. Lineage (NCBI taxonomy): Eukaryota > Metazoa > Arthropoda > Insecta > Lepidoptera > Geometridae > Idaea > Idaea biselata. Next base: position 74,999 of record OY292397.1, read on the forward strand.
TATTAAAAAATGGGAACATTATAATTGAGGTTGCGGTGTCCTTTCAAGATATCCGCAAATTTAAAAGTAATTTAAATGATGTGTTCGTGGCTAGCGCTAGATGAGTGGAGCTCGGGCGGAGCCTTTGAATAATCCGCGCCAAGCAAGAGATTTATGGCCTCTAACTACAGAGCGAGGGGTCCAATTAAATAATTTGCGTAGAGACGGGCGCCATAAGCCACTTGACATCGTGATTTGTGTGTTTTATACATTATTTTACAAGATGCATTCGGAATCATACGATATTCAACAAATGTAACGTATAATTTTACCTTTTAGACGTCGAGTTTCGCAATTAAAACTCCCGCCTGAGGTTTTAGTGATTTATTACTTTTAGTCCAATTCTCCGGTGAATGCTTATTAGTCTAATCGTATTCGTTTACTAACAAAATATCTACTATTGAACGCAAGAAAATAACTCCGCTACCTGCCGCATGCGCCCGCGCAAGAAGTGTGTGGGCAGCGAGATGCCATTTGTGGTGAGCTGTCTGACCACTAGATAATACACGTATTGCTGCTGTACATTTGTATGACAATTAAATTGTTCTGTTACTGTCCCTAGTTGAATGTAGTCTCTAATAAATGGTGGTTATATCGAATTTAGACAAACTTTTACTTAATTATCGGCTTCAAGTTGCAAGGTCGGCGAACTGTCATTTGTATTAGTCAGCAAACTGTACAGTGTAGTTGGGTGTCGTCGCCTGATGTCCGGCGGTTCCCAGGGAAGTGCGTCACCAGTCACCACACGACGACCCGCGGCGGACGAGCGGCGTCTCTCGCCAACTGACCGTGCGAACTGTCCACACAATTGTATAATTACTCCACTGTAGCGGCGCAGGCGGCTCGAGAAAGACTTTCAAAATAACATAATTGGTAAAGTGGTAACAATTTTCAATATATGTCCGCTTCCAATTAATTAATATCGTTGAGTGCAACATTTTACGAGCGCCAATTATATAATGAGTTATTAAGTTATTTCTCACACGAGTTACATTAATTTCTGAAGACAGTTCGTTAAAATGTGCATACACGCCACTAAACTGCCTGATAATGATAAGACAGACTGACGAACACATCGAAAGAAAATTCGTGTTCACATCGATCGGCAGTGTGACCATGCTTTACTATAGATTGTCAAAGTCGGTACAGCCAGCGAGTAGTTTTATATTATTTAGTTTAGGTAGGTAACACATTAGATATTCATTTGTTTCTTCATGGATGACAAATAACTCAATCACAAAGGTCTTAAAATCATAATAGGTATCATAAAAGCCACGACACTATTAGCAACCTACAACCTACACTATAACCTCCCGAAACCTAGGTACATCTCAATCGTGCGTGGATAAACGCAGGATTTAATTAACAACATAATTATAGCTCTTACGTAGTATAATAATAAGTATAACGTATGCAAAACGATTATCGGTAGGTACCTATATCATAATGAGCACGACCTCGCAGAATGTGAGTTGAGTTATAATCGGACAGCATCGGGAGCAAGTTTATTGCTTATATCTTTTAATGCATCAAGTGTTGAGTAAAACCTGGCCGATATCCGAGGAGAGGCGCGCTGGTGCTGGTGCGGGGAGGCTGCGGGAGGTATCGCGGCCGATCGGCACGACGCCGCCAGGGACACCAGGTTGCTGCCCATCATCTCACTATCCTAATATTATAAATAACACAAGTCTGTCTGCAAAGCCGTGACTCAGCTACATTATTCATTATTAAAGGCAGTTCATTCCAATATAATAAATAAATAAATATGCCACGACGTTACACACAGCGCAATCTAACCCCAAACTAAGCATTAGGCTTGTACTATGGGTACTATACATCGGATTTACTACATATTGAACTTTATTTTTGTAAATACATACATATGATAGATACACAGAAAAGCCCAGACCAGAAACAAATATTTATTTTTAAACATAAATACTTACCTACACCTGGGTTACTCGAAATCTTAAATGTCACTTATTGGAAATGCAAAGTCCCATCTGTCGGCGAATAGATTACAATAGTAAACAGGTTAAATAGTGAGCTATTTTAACCCGACTGCAAGGAAAGCGTTAAATATTTATTTATGGCTAAATCCTGTCGAGTAAACCTGCATGCACAGCTAGTGTTCTTTAATATTTGCTTATTGGAAAGAATATTGTTCGTGGCGTGTTGCGATCGGTATCGGCATCGGACTGGTTTATTGTATACTGCTTGGAAAATAGACTTCGATAGCAGATTCTAATAAGAGTTTCAAATAAATGATGCTACATTCAAGTTAGTCTATTTCCGATATGATAAAAATAAAAATTACTTTGTATGAAAAAGCAATTTAATATTATTTTTCATACTTACCTATAGCACACGTAGAACGAGTTCGAAGAACCTAACATTTTAATCTATCTCATATTATGAGAATCTTTCTGACTAGATTCATGATGGATGTTTAAAAACGATCAACTTATTATTAATACGACACAGTTGTAGCAAGCCTTTCTGCATAATTAATAAAAACTTGGCCCTCATCGCGATAAAGATCAGAATGTTGACTACAGTGAGGAAGGACGTACGACGTCGTACACTATGCGATCGGCCGATCCCTCGACCACTAAACCGTTCAAGTTGAACGTATCGGCCGATCGAACAGTCTTCTGTAATGCTAATAATTCATGAGAAGAAAGTTCTTATTTGAAAGCGTGTTATGAACGCTGTAGGTAAGTACCTACTCGATCATAAAATTATACAGCAGGTTAATATTAATAATAAAACCATTTATTTCGGGGCAATAGGCCCATAAATACTATAATACATACATAACTTAAAACAATTATATTTTATTTATAGAATAACCTAACATACATATTATTAATTTAAACTGTTTTGTAATAATTGAGTAATTTTTTAGCATAATAAATTAAGCTTAGGTCTAAGCATTTACGCATAACTAATAATACTAACTAATAAACAATAACTAGCACCTGTGTTACACTACAACTTACAGCTAACGTCTCCACTCTACCATATTTATTTTGTTCTAGAGTTGAATTTGCCCGCGGAAGTGATGGACACCATTTTTAACCCCCGACGGAAAAAATAAGTAGGACTGCATTAAAAAGTCATTTTCGCCAAATTGGCGGTTACACCCTTTGAGTCCCAAGGTATCGACGTTAAACGACCTGCGTGGACTTAGCTTTTGTCACATTTTCGCTGACGTTGATTGTCAGTGTCACTGACAAGAGCAAGACAAAGCATTAAGTCAAGCATAAGGTAGTTTGTGAACATGGCAATGGGAACATGGCAGTATGATTCTATAATACAAAAAAAACGCGGGTGTTTTCTAATAGTCAGCTTGCTTATTAGACTAACGTCACGTGCCAACGACAAACGATAGCCGTCAGCAGCGGCAGCGCCAGTTACGATTATGAAGGTAGTGGACTAGGACCCTTTACATCATATTAGGTTGAGAGTTAATGCACACCCGAACTACCCACAAGTTAGGTACCTATCCATCAACAATATTCGCCATCAATATTAATTTGGCTACTTCTTATTAATTACGCCACATTCACTTTAGTCGAGATAAACTAGAAAGAGGGGTGGCGCAAGGCGGCGGCGACGGCGCAGCGGCGGCGCGGCGGCGGAGTAGCGTGTCGACCGGTTGGTAGTGGCAACAGACTGCATACGATTCAGTTGGTATGCAGTCTGCACAGATTTCGGCTATTGATCTATAGAACAGATCGATATATAAAATGAGTAAACCAAACTTTTTAAACTAAAACAGCTGTCTTTATATTAGACGACCGCTTGGCTGTGGGTAGATTAATATATCTTTGGTCTGCATTTCCCCAATGATAAAGTTTGTATTTTGCTGATAGTTTCTGAAACTTTGTCAACATGAGTTACCATTTTGTTCGTTCACTGTACGGGGTAGGTACAGGTTACAGGAGACATATATACAAATAGTTATTAGTATTACAGACCAGAAAATCGTGTGCAAACCATGAATGGGCAGACTACAGAAGGAAGTTGAACACCCAGTCGTCTAGCCTGAACAAAACCTAAACTAAACTAATCTAAAATATGAGCCATTGTTTGAGTTACAATTAATTTAAAAATCAAAAGTTGATAATAGAAAATGCTTTGATTTGAAATTATTATCTACGTAAACTAAAACTAAATTCTTCCGTTTTAATGCGACTACATGTTAGCCTATCCATCCATACCTACGCTATGCAGGTAGATTTCACGTTATCTGTAGTAGGTAGGTACCTATACTACAATGATGATGATAAAATGATAGAGGTGGTCTCGGTGTCGCGGGCGCAGAGCGTTCGCAGCTCATTTCCGATTAGCAACGACCCGCACGCGCGTCGTTCGCCTCGGTTGGTCGTCGCGCTTGCAGTAATCAGTTGCATACGAGTACGAACACGGGCCATTACACATTGCCACGCTCCATCTCCGAGTCCTCACACCTGAATCAATCAAGTGATGCCTCCGCGACGCGACGCGACGGTTGACGGTGTGACTGACGTGCTTGATATGCCTCACTGTCATTACGTACTTATAGGTAAACGTTAAATCAATTTTATACAGACTTGTATATTAATACAGAGAATCCACAGAGAAGACCTACATAATGCAATGATTCGTCAATGCAAAGCTATTTAATTGCAGATAGCACCGAATGGCACAATGTTCGTATGTAAATACCATTTCTAGTTTGATACAAAAAATAATTTGGATCATAATAAGATCATTATCTGTATTATTGTACTTCATGTGTGTGTCGAAGAGAAATTGGGCGAGTTTAAGAGGATAGTCTCTATTCTCTTTCTCCATACAAACGTAGTCTACTTACCTTTTTATTTTTTTTATTTTCTAATTAAAAATAAAATAAAAAGGTAGATGCATAGTCATGACAGATATAAGTTATATGGCATAAACATATTTGCTCTAATGTCTTTATCCAGGGAGGAAAATTTAAACTACGTTTGTATGGAGAAAGAGAATGGAGACTATCCTCTTAACAACGAAATATAAATCTATTTTGCAATTCGCCGCGCCATCCAAGAACACTGTTTTTAGGGTTCCGTACCTAAAGGTAAAAACGGGACCCTATTACTGAGACTTCGCTGTCTGTCTGTCTGTTTTACCTGCTTAATCTGATTCAGGCGTTCACACCATAGGTTTCAAAGTTTTAATTTGTTTTTTTTAATAAATTTATGGATGATAATATGAAAACTGTTAGGTGTGTTTGTAGCTATCTAGACTTACAAGGTAGGTCCTGAAATGGTGTTTCTATGCATAGCTATATAGGATCTAACCTCAACCTTACAAGAAGTAGAACAACATCGAATAATCTCCGGCAGTGTGTCGTGGCCCGTGGCAGGCACTAGGTAGGTATGCGAGATGTATAGGTAAATGTCCGTGGTCGGTCACACACGTCGCCTGACGAATGCGGTGCGCGGAACGAATGCGGAACCTGCGCACATTATCGCACCATTCGCACTTTATTACCGACACAACTACACTTTTATTCAATGTTTATATCTCCTGCGCGTGAGATGATCACGCTTAATGACCCTTCAGACAGGGAGCTTCACAGCGCGATAGTGTCTTGAACTGGTCACGTTCTCTTTGTGTTCGGTCTGTCTTGTTCTCGAAGAGAACTTCGACGAACGAATGGTCACGAAGGCAGTGTGTGCGGTTGAACCAGTAGCGCCTTCATGGCTTCCCGTTCACTAAGAGGGTATGCTATGCACAAGTCCCCGGCTCGGCTGGTCCCTGTGGTTTGATTACAGACCTCAGATAGAAGGAAATTATCAATCACTGATTTTATAAACTCATACCTAATATTTTCTTTCAAACTTTTGACCATTCACATTTCTACTAATTTGATCTAAAACTACATTAAAAATCCAAAAATAGAACCTAAGTATGGTTAATGATCCCGATATTCCCACGGGATCGGGGCTTACGCAGGTGAAACAGCCGGACGCCGCGCTGTATTGTATAAAATCCCACCACACCGTGCATAATGCACTTTTTAATTGAGTACGTAATTGGTCATAAGCCTTTTGTTCCCTGATCCTTCGCTCGTCCGATGCGCGAATCTTAAAGATTCTTCATCTTACTTTATTTCGGTACATTATAATAATATATTGAACGTAAGTATCACTAACCATTGTAATACGATTGTAAGGTGTCAAATTACAGCCCAATCTGTCCATAATAAATGAGTAAGAGCCGTGCATTCAAGCCTTTATCTACACTATATCTTCTATACAAATAGAAATGAATGTTTGTTTGTCCTTTATAGAATCGTAAACTATGTATGGTAGGGTAGGGTAGTAGTATTAGGGTAGAGTAGTAGGGTAAGGTAGTAGTGTTAGGGTAGAGTAGTAGGGTAGGGTAGTAGTATAGGGTAGAGTAGTAGGGTAGGGTAGTAGTAGTAGTAGGGTAGGGTAGGGTAGTAGTATAGGGTAGAGTAGTAGGGTAGGGTAGTAGTAGTAGTAGGGTAGGGTAGGGTAGTAGTATTAGGGTAGGGTAGTAATAGTAGGGTAGGGTAGTAGGGTAGGGTAGTAGTATTAGAGTAGAGTAGTAGGGTAGGGTAGTAGTAGTAGTAGGGTAGGGTAGGGTAGTAGTAGTAGGGTAGAGTAGTAGTATAGTAGTAGTAGTAGGGTGGGGTAGTAGTATAGTAGTAGTAGTAGGGTGGGGTAGTAGTAGGGTATAGAACCGGGAAATCCCGGTACCGAAAATCCCGGGATTTCCCGGTTCTTTGGCTGTTTTAGAGAACCGGGAAATCCCGGGAATAAAAATCTGAGAACCGGGATTTTCGGGACTTTCGGGAAAAATATATTTCGTGTGATGGACAAAAATAATGTATTTTTTTACCATTTTTAAACTTCATTCTTATTTTCTAATATATAATTTGTACTAAAATATGGTTTAAATATAAAAACATATTTAAACCATATTTTAGTACTAATTGATTTACTTCATTTAAATGATTAGTCTGATTTTAACTAAATTTTATGCCAGATACTACTAAATAATGAGAGACTACGCAATTATGTGATTTTAGAATTTGATTTTGTCTAGCTAATGTTAATAGAGACTTAATATTTGTTAAATTATAATTTGTGAAGAAATTATTGATTTATGACATAAAAAAACCGGCCAAGTACGAGTTGGACTCGCGCGCAAAGGATTCCGTACCATTATCACAATTGGGTACGGAACTCTAAAATGAACACTGGACCAATCGAAATTCGTGAACGCAATGTTATTAATTTCTACTACTGGCGCGAGTATATTACTAGATGGCGCTAGTGGTAAAAATAAATCGCACTAATGTTGTTGTTGATATAGCGGCAACGGAAAAACCTCATGTATAAAAACTTCAACTGTCTAGCTATCACGGTTCATGAGATACAGCCTGGTGACAGACAGACGGATAGCGGAGTCTTAGTAAAAGAGTCCCGTGTTTACCCTTGGGATACGGAAATCTGTAAAAAGTTATTTATTACAATAAAAAAAATGAAGCTAAATATAGCATCGTACAGATGTTACAAAGCAAATCTTAAAGCATCTTACAGAGGTTTACACAAAATCCCGAAAGTACCGAAAATCCCGGGAAATCCCGGTTCTTTCTTAGGCTGGTACCGAAAATCCCGGTTCTCAAAAAAGTTCCCGGTTCTCGATACCCTAGGTAGTAGTAGGGTAGTAGTAGTAGGGTGGGGTAGTAGTAGGGTGGGGTAGTAGTAGGATAGTAGTAGTAGGGTGGGGTAGTAGTAGTAGGGTAGTAGTAGTAGGGTGGGGTAGTAGTAGGATAGTAGTAGTAGGGTGGGGTAGTAGTAGTAGGGTAGTAGTAGTAGGGTGGGGTAGTAGTAGGATAGTAGTAGTAGGGTGGGGTAGTAGTAGGGTGGGGTAGTAGTAGTAGGGTGGGGTAGTAGTAGGGTGGGGTAGTAGTAGTAGTAGGGTAGTAGTAGTAGGGTGGGGTAGTAGTAGGATAGTAGTAGTAGGGTGGGGTAGTAGTAGTAGGGTAGTAGTAGTAGGGTGGGGTAGTAGTAGGATAGTAGTAGTAGGGTGGGGTAGTAGTAGTAGGATAGTAGTAGTAGGGTGGGGTAGTAGTAGTAGGGTAGTAGTAGTAGGGTGGGGTAGTAGTAGGATAGTAGTAGTAGGGTGGGGTAGTAGTAGTAGGATAGTAGTAGTAGGGTGGGGTAGTAGTAGGGTGGGGTAATAGTAGGGTAATAGTAGGGTAGTAGTAGTAGGGTGGGGTAATAGTAGGGTAGTAGTAGTAGGGTGGGGTAATAGTAGGGTAGTAGTAGTAGGGTGGGGTAGTAGTATTAGGGTAGGGTAGTAATAGTAGGGTAGGGTAGTAGGGTAGGGTAGTAGTATTAGGGTAGAGTAGTAGGGTAGGGTAGTAGTAGTAGTAGGGTAGGGTAGGGTAGTAGTAGTAGGGTAGAGTAGTAGTATAGTAGTAGTAGTAGGGTGGGGTAGTAGTATAGTAGTAGTAGTAGGGTGGGGTAGTAGTAGGGTATAGAACCGGGAAATCCCGGTACCGAAAATCCCGGGATTTCCCGGTTCTTTGGCTGTTTTAGAGAACCGGGAAATCCCGGGAATAAAAATCTGAGAACCGGGATTTTCGGGACTTTCGGGAAAAATATATTTCGTGTGATGGACAAAAATAATGTATTTTTTTACCATTTTTAAACTTCATTCTTATTTTCTAATATATAATTTGTACTAAAATATGGTTTAAATATAAAAACATATTTAAACCATATTTTAGTACTAATTGATTTACTTCATTTAAATGATTAGTCTGATTTTAACTAAATTTTATGCCAGATACTACTAAATAATGAGAGACTACGCAATTATGTGATTTTAGAATTTGATTTTGTCTAGCTAATGTTAATAGAGACTTAATATTTGTTAAATTATAATTTGTGAAGAAATTATTGATTTATGACATAAAAAAACCGGCCAAGTACGAGTTGGACTCGCGCGCAAAGGATTCCGTACCATTATCACAATTGGGTACGGAACTCTAAAATGAACACTGGACCAATCGAAATTCGTGAACGCAATGTTATTAATTTCTACTACTGGCGCGAGTATATTACTAGATGGCGCTAGTGGTAAAAATAAATCGCACTAATGTTGTTGTTGATATAGCGGCAACGGAAAAACCTCATGTATAAAAACTTCAACTGTCTAGCTATCACGGTTCATGAGATACAGCCTGGTGACAGACAGACGGATAGCGGAGTCTTAGTAAAAGAGTCCCGTGTTTACCCTTGGGATACGGAAATCTGTAAAAAGTTATTTATTACAATAAAAAAAATGAAGCTAAATATAGCATCGTACAGATGTTACAAAGCAAATCTTAAAGCATCTTACAGAGGTTTACACAAAATCCCGAAAGTACCGAAAATCCCGGGAAATCCCGGTTCTTTCTTAGGCTGGTACCGAAAATCCCGGTTCTCAAAAAAGTTCCCGGTTCTCGATACCCTAGGTAGTAGTAGGGTAGTAGTAGTAGGGTGGGGTAGTAGTAGGGTGGGGTAGTAGTAGTAGGGTGGGGTAGTAGTAGTAGTAGGGTAGTAGTAGTAGGGTGGGGTAGTAGTAGGATAGTAGTAGTAGGGTGGGGTAGTAGTAGTAGGGTAGTAGTAGTAGGGTGGGGTAGTAGTAGTAGGGTAGTAGTAGTAGGGTGGGGTACTAGTAGTAGGGTAGTAGTAGTAGGGTAGTAGTAGTAGGGTAGTAGTAGTAGGGTGGGGTAGTAGTAGGATAGTAGTAGTAGGGTGGGGTAGTAGTAGTAGGGTAGTAGTAGTAGGGTGGGGTAGTAGTAGGATAGTAGTAGTAGGGTGGGGTAGTAGTAGGGTGGGGTAGTAGTAGGGTGGGGTAGTAGTAGTAGGGTGGGGTAGTAGTAGGGTGGGGTAGTAGTAGTAGTAGGGTAGTAGTAGTAGGGTGGGGTAGTAGTAGGATAGTAGTAGTAGGGTGGGGTAGTAGTAGTAGGGTAGTAGTAGTAGGGTGGGGTAGTAGTAGGATAGTAGTAGTAGGGTGGGGTAGTAGTAGTAGGATAGTAGTAGTAGGGTGGGGTAGTAGTAGTAGGGTAGTAGTAGTAGGGTGGGGTAGTAGTAGGATAGTAGTAGTAGGGTGGGGTAGTAGTAGTAGGATAGTAGTAGTAGGGTGGGGTAGTAGTAGGGTGGGGTAATAGTAGGGTAATAGTAGGGTAGTAGTAGTAGGGTGGGGTAATAGTAGGGTAGTAGTAGTAGGGTGGGGTAATAGTAGGGTAGTAGTAGTAGGGTGGGGTAGTAGTAGGATAGTAGTAGTAGGGTGGGGTAGTAATAGTAGGGTAGTAGTAGTAGGGTGGGGTAGTAGTAGTAGGGTAGTAGTAGTAGGGTGGGGTAGTAGTAGGGTAGGGTAGTAGTAGTAGGGTGGGGTAGTAGTAGTAGGGTAGTAGTAGTAGGGTGGGGTAGTAGTAGGGTGGGGTATTAGTAGTAGGGTAGTAGTAGTAGGGTGGGGTAGTAGTAGGATAGTAGTAGTAGGGTGGGGTAGTAATAGTAGGGTAGTAGTAGTAGGGTGGGGTAGTAGTAGTAGGGTAGTAGTAGTAGGGTGGGGTAGTAGTAGGGTAGGGTAGTAGTAGTAGGGTGGGGTAGTAGTAGTAGGGTAGTAGTAGTAGGGTGGGGTAGTAGTAGGGTGGGGTATTAGTAGTAGGGTAGTAGTAGTAGGGTGGGGTAATAGTAGGGTAGTAGTAGTAGAGTGGGGTAATAGTAGTAGGGTGGGGTAGTAGTAGTAGGGTAGGGTAGTAGTAGTAGGGTAGTAGTAGTAGGGTAGTAATAGTAGGGTAGAAGTAGTGTAGGGTTGTGGGTTTTTTATTTAAATAATATTAAATAGAACTAGTGTAAGTAGTGTAGGGTTGCGGGTTTTTTATTAAAATAATATTAAAAAACTATATTCCCTCTCTAAAAATCACTTGATCCGTTCATGAGCTACGACGTCACAGGTAGACAAACAGACATCTCAAACTGATAACACCCCTTTTTTACGGCGTCATACCGTCATACCCGCATCGTGACATCAGAGATGTTTTATTAGTTAAGGTAACATATTGATCAAATGGTAGATAAGTCGATTGTTTAACGATATTGTGTTGTGTTTGTGATTGTGTCAAGATAACTGTTGATGTCGTGGGTGATACCCGTATGGGGTTGATAGTCTTTAATTACTAATTATTAAATTATAAATAAAGGGTGTAAACGCAGACTACCTTCAGATCGATGGCATAGCTTACTGTAGACAGGTACTTTTAACTGTTACCTATTATTATTTATTATCAGCCGGTTTCAAACCTATAATCGGGATTCACCCTTTACGTCACCTACCCTATGTGAAATTTGCAAACATCTCTAAAAAAAGTTAAGTGGTCAACAGTTACAACGCAACTTGTACAGGTGCAGGCAAACAAATTGAAAAATACTGACTTGGAAGAGGTAAGTTCGCGCAGTACATTTACTTGCGACTTTTATGAAAAATCTACTTTTGCGCATCCGCCATTTTTTTCAAGATGTTTGATCTGTAGTATGAAATATTAATGGTGTTTCGATTTTTAATATTGTGAACATTAAAAAGTAGTGATGTGTGGATGCACGTGCGTCCACTCTAATTAAGTATAGGTATGATCCCTGCGATATCAGCGGCGGGCGCGCGGTCGCAGGCGCACGCAGGCGCGGGCGCAACAATATTGCACGTCTATCCATCGCGTCGAGCGATCGACTCCCGCGCAGGTATCAGATACGATGCGATCTATCGAACGGATCGCGAGCGCCCGTTTAATGCAATTACGATACCACGATAATGTTTACTTAAAATTGTGTGCCTTATAATGAACATGTTGTTATATTGTAGTAGGCACCGTGATTGCAACTATAAGATGATCTAGCTGCTCTCGAGAATGCATCCAACAAACGTTTATGATGAACCTAATTTGTACTTACTTGACGACATAGGTACTTTATATCTTTTATTATTATAGAATTTTGTTGAACCTGATGATCATCTGTCAGACTTCCTAATTGGTCGGTTAGCTTTTGGAAGTAGGTAGTCTCAAGTCAGTAAATCATGATGATGAATGAAGAGGGTGAAGGTAAGGCTTTGTCAATGTGATTTACCATGAGGTGTAGGTTAGGTACCGACTTGTATTCCTAGTATGATTATAATAGCGTGCGTATTGAATGCATTAGAGTTGTGTCGTCAACTCGCGACTCGTGTCGCTAGAGAGCGGCGAGGGGGCGGGTCGCGGGGGGGCGTGGCGCTTACGCCTCATTGGTCGGCGCATGCAAATGTCGCGCGCCGCCTGCGCCCACGCAATCACTACCATCATCTTACCACAGAGTCCGCCGACGACGCACCATTGTCTCAACAAAAACAGGGCTCGTTTGTACCAGCAAAAACTACACGATTCACATTACAAGAAACGGCAAAAAATAGCGGAGCTTTTTACGCAGGATTTATAACAGTGTCCCCCGAGAGAAGAGTGAGGCGACGCGACGCCCACGCCATCTGATGACACTCGACCGGCAACGAGGAGGCCATTACTTTCAACCACATTTACATTGAATGCGCTACCGAGAGAGCTGAAACGTCGAGATGTTCAATTAAAATAATTCAATAAATTAACAGATATACGTAGGTATTCGCAGTCTCGGCATGAATCACTCCATCGTCAACTATCAGGACGCGACGGACGGCCGTCACCTGCCCGAGCCACCGACCACCGACCACCGACCGGCGCGCCGGCGACCTGAACAACATCACTATTTAAATAATAATTATCTGCGTGAGGATAGTTAAATATCTCACTGGATTTGTATCAGCGACCCTCCCTCAGATCAGTGAAGTCTGCCTACTGCCTAGCTCGGTCAGTTGGCGGACGAACGAATCTTAAATAATCGTGAACATACCCGTCCAAGGCAACACTTGAACAAATTGACGATAGATATCTGGTGGCAGTTGGCTCTCTTCCAGCAGAGACAAGACTTGATGTTACTTAACGCTTCGCCGGATCTTTGACTTATTATTGTTTTTAACCTGCATTTCACACAATGCTACTCGTGTTTTTCCACAAATTATTTTTATCGAAAGCACCGTCAAAAACTTTTTGGATATAACTGAGGTAATCTACCTCTAAAATACGCAGCGTTCTTTTGATCGTTTGCACAGTAGAAGGATGATGTTTGACCGTTGGCCGTCCGACGCCCGACTGTTATATGAAGTAGGTACCTGCATAACTGATGGGAGACGAGCGCTGCGAGTCTGAGTCGGCATAAATAACGTTTATTAGACGCTGCATCCCGCTGGAGCACATTAGAATCTCCTCAAGCTCCGCATTCGTATTCAATAATGCGCAGGCGCAAAAACTAGCCGCGCATTAGAATGACGCAGGCTCGTTACTCGCGCGTCCACTCGCCCAATTTACAAATAAAACTCGGGGAACGTCCGGCGATCGCAAAAACTGCCCGCACTCCATTCTCCCCCCTCCCCCCCCCCCCCCTCCTCCCGCGGCCCTGCGCCTGCGCTCACACCGTGCATATGAATGGGACAGTTTTTGCGCGCGCGAGCGACGCGGCTTTAATATGCCGCTCGCTGTGTCAATCACTGCATATCTTACGACTGCATTGCGAAACGTTTTCTAATTTATTCAACAGATCGCATTAATATTCATAGATATCTCCTTACTGAGGCCAATTAAATTCTCAACTACTTAGCTGTGCTTATTATTAGTTATTAATGTTATTATAGGTAAGATTAGTAACTCGTATTTTCAAGCCACCACTGTGCATCGATTATAATGGCACAATAATAATTATAATTTGTAATAAAACCATTTATTTCAGGCAACAAAGCTCCATAAATACATTCCTTGTAGAAACTGTTCGCGCCATACGCTTCGCGAACTGATACATCGGCATCTCAGGGGTGCGGTATGAGGCGAGGAGGCGGAGACAGCGATCGGCCCCCGCGACTCGCTACGACACACGCAAATTAAACATATTATTATATCGTGCGCCCGCGTCGTTCATCTTATGATCTTTGTTAGAATAATTTAATTGTCTTCGCATCTTCGGAAAATAAAACCTTTCAAGAAAAATAACCTGCATTTTTCAATGTCCCGCTTGGACATTGTGGCGACCGTAACTTTCGAACAGTACCTACCGTATCAATCAAGCAAAGTCATAGTCAAATCAATCGACGTGGTGACGCGGCATACCTAATTCCACATATCGGACTACTTTGGACGCCTGGAATCTCAGGCGGAGAGGAAAGTGCTGCTTCTGGGGCCTGCAGGGAACGTCTGGAGGTCAATCCCAAGGGAAGTACGCCTTAATCCTGGTTTTTCCGTTCTTATTCCCGTGTTCCGATCCCAACTGTGTGTCTTATTTTGTGATGATCAGCTAAACTAGCTTTCAAGTGTCAAGCTTTCATCATTATTTCATAGTGCACAAAAATAGTAAGTCGTAATTTTACTTACAATTACGCACACTGTGCTTATTATTTCATTCACCCATATACCTACCTTCGTACCTACGCTACGAGTAACTATTGCCTATCCCATCGTACTAGTATTGTACTACATACGTAAAAGTGCAATTCATCTTTATTACTAGGTAAACTACCTAAACTTTCATCGCTTAAACTAGTTGTTTACTATAAAAAACAACATTCTTTCTTCCTTATCTGCATTACAAATCATTATTTTCGAAGGTATTCATCGCATTCCATTATTGCAGCTTGCAAAGTTTCTATGATTTATTATCTTTCTATTGAAAACTTGGTGGCTCAATTATAATTATTGGACTATTTAACCTTCTAGTAACTAATTAAAATTGCAAACGGATTATTTTATCCCGTAATCTTTACAATATCATTTTAAGATAGTGAATGTTATTTTGGTATTTTATAGGTATTTTCGCTACCTATTGTCCCTGCGCGATCACAAGTCTATAGGGACTTATAGATCTGAACGTGAGGTTGCGCTCGCGCAGTAGGTTTCGGGCCAGCTTTCGCCCGCTTAGCGCGTGCGGACGCAGCTTGCTGGCTCGTGCTTTGTGCTCGGCGATAGCAATTTTAGTCGCTCGGCACCAACACTGGTTTACACCGTACAACTAAACGTAAGTTTTATTTGGTTCATTATTTATTTGTGCCAGTAATTATTTTATTTTGTTGTGTTGTTAAGTGGTAATTTGATTCACGATGTTTCCATCAAACCCTGTTCTGGGGAAGGACCTTCGGGCTTCTAAGTCGGAAACCAATAACGATCCTAAATGCATAGAGGATTTGCCAAAATTAATAAAACGCAGAAGCATAATTAAAGGTCAGTTGACCCGATTTACAGACTACACAAATAACATTAAGCTAATAGACATTGCTGCGATTACCTCTGCTAAGTGTAAGGAGTTAGAATTAAAAATAGGTAAGGTACAATATTTAATGCAGGAGTATGAAGAAACACAATCGGAAATAGACATACTTCACACTGATATCGACAGTCAGGTTACAGAACGTGAGCTTATCGAGAACCAATTTATTGCTGGACTAGCTACTTGTCAGGATATCCTGGAGACAGCCGCCGCGCAGAAACAGGTCGCGGGACCAGGTTCGGTTAAAGAAAACTCCCTGGATGCAGTTAGTTGTCAATCTAGGATGTGCAATAGCATTAAGTTACCTACAATTAAGCTACCTACGTTCGATGGTAATTATTTGCAATGGCTGGAGTTTAAAGATACTTTCGAGTCTATGATTAATTCTAATGAGAATATTCCGGATATTAATAAGTTTCATTACCTACGTGCTGCATTAGAGGGTAGTGCTTCTGTTGTAGTTAAGTCAATTGAATTTAGTGCTCAAAACTATAGGGTGGCCTGGGGACTATTGTGCCAAAGGTATCATAATAAAAATATTTTAATTAATAATCATTTGAAAACGCTTTTGAGCATCGAACCGCTGGCAAGGGAGTCCTTTAAGGCGTTACGCTTTATTGTCGATCACGTGTCCAAACATTTGCGAGCATTAGATAGTCTCGGTCAGCCCACTGACAAATGGGACTCATTAGTCATTTACATAGTGGCTAGTAAGTTAGATATCAACACTAGTAAACGATGGGAGGAGTATAAGTGTGAACACACGAACTTACCCACGATAACCGAATTCTACACCTTTCTGCGCGGCCGGGCCGATGTACTCGAGACAGCTTTCAGTAACCGTAGTGACACTAAGACCGACTCTAAATTTAAACCAAGGCAAAACCCTGCTACCAATCAAAGCTTTGTTGTTTCCGTCAACAAAACTCAAAATGTGGGTACTTGTAAAATATGTGGCAACAAAGGCCATCCGGCGTACAGGTGTGCCAAGTTCAAGTCGATGAGTGTATCAGATAGATTTGCAGAGGTAAACAAGTTACAATTATGTAACACCTGTCTATGTACAGGCCACGAAACCTCCAAGTGTAAGTTGAAGGGTGGATGTCGCGTTTGTAGGAAGAGACACAATACTCTTTTACACACCACAGTCGATACTCGGCCTGCTAGTTCAACTACTGATTGCACTCAACCGTCTAGTTCACTTTCCTTGTCGCTATCCGCAGGTGCTGCGGGCCAAGTTTTACTATGTACAGCCTTAGTACAGGTCGTCACTGACAAAGGTACCTACACTGCTCGTACACTACTAGATACGGGTAGTCAATCTTCTTTAATGACAGAGAAATTTAAATCGAAATTAGGGTTGTCATGTAATTCAGAGCCGATTAATATAGTGGGAGTTAACAACGCTGCTTGTAATATAACTGAAGTTTGTCGTCTAAAGTTAAAATCACGCGTTAACGATTTTATTATTAATGTTCAATTGCTTATAATTCCGCATATAACTAATATGTTGCCTAACGCTGAGGTAAATTGCCGGAACTTGCAGATACCCGATACCATTGAGCTTGCTGACCCTACATTTTCCTGCCCATCACAAATCGACATTTTGTTGGGGGCGGATGTCTACTGGCATATCATTGGTTCTAGCATTGTCAAGCTGGGTCCCAATAAACCGGTACTACAGAGTTCTCAATTGGGATGGTTGGTTGCTGGCCCCGTCGCAGGCTGCCAGTCGAACCCGAACCCTAGAACCCATTGTAATTTTACCCAAGAAATTCGAGAGTCCCTCGAAAAGTTCTGGGAAATAGATGATTTACCTCGGGGCAAGACGCATTCACCAGAAGAACAACTGTGCGAGTCGCATTTTAAGGAAAGCGCAACCCGCTTACCTTCTGGTCGATTTTCGGTATCTATGCCATTCAAGTCAGATCCTGCGATTGCGCTAGGTAATACGTTTTATGTAGCCAGGAAATGCTTCCTGAACTTAGAAAATAAATTCAGAAAACAACCTGAGCTTAAACAAAGATACAAAGAATTCCTCCGGGAATATGCTGAATTGGGGCATCTCACTAAAGTTGAAGCTCCGCAATTTGGGTACTACATGCCACACCATGCAGTACTTAAAGAAAATCACGATACAACCAAATTACGTGTTGTATTTAACGCTTCATTTAAGACATCGACAGGTCAGTCATTGAATGACATCCAATTTATAGGTCCTGTGGTTCAAAGTGACCTAATGTCGATTTTACTGCGATTCCGTCAGCATAAGTTTGTGCTGATCGCAGACATTGAAAAGTTTTATCGTCAATTAGAGATAGTCAGAGAACAGCGCCATCTACAACTGGTACTATGGCGCGACGAGCCTGATCATCCACTAGAAGTTTTACAGCTGAATACAGTCACGTATGGCACTGCAAGCGCTCCATTTTTGAGCACTCGGTGTTTGGTGCAGTTAGGCATTGAATGCCCAGATGACGTCATAGCCGACGTCATCAAACACGATTTTTATGTAGACGATCTTAACACGGGCTGTGACTCGGTTGAGGGTCTGAAACATATTATGAAGGGGGTAGTTCGGGTGTTAGAATCCGCTTGCTTACCGCTACGCAAGTTTAGGACTAATTGCCCTCAGCTATTATTATGTGATTCAGACACTTCTAAGCCGTTAGATTTATTTAAAGAGTCTAGCGTGTTAGGATTTAATTATTCACCTAAACGTGATATACTTCAGTTTTCCGCGGACTTAGAGCCCGCTAGAGAAATAACCAAGAGAACAGTAATCTCCACAACTTCTAAAATATTTGACCCGTTGGGTTTATTGTCGGCATGCATTATAGTCGCTAAAATTTTATTGCAACAGTTGTGGTTGACCAAACTAGATTGGGATGAGGCAGTTCCAGGAAATATTGCTAGAGACTGGAAAAAGTTACTAAACGAATTTGCTGTATTATTCGATATCCAAGTCCCGCGCTTAGTTCTTTGTGACTCGCCTACTAATGTTGATTTACATTGTTTTGTGGATGCCTCAAACCATGCCTACGCCGCATGTGTTTATCTTCGGTCACAAGACTCCGCCAATCTAGTGATGGTTAAGCTACTATGTGCCAAGGCCAGAGTGGCCCCTACAAAACCAGTCACGATTCCGCGTCTGGAATTATGCGGTGCACTTTTAGGTGCACGCTTATCTTCAAAGGTCTTGCAGTCGTTGAGGTGTACTATTTCACACAAATTTATCTGGACCGACTCGACCGTGGTCCTGGGTTGGTTGAAGACACCGCCGAAGGACTTGAAGGCTTTTGTATGCAATCGAGTTAATGAAGTTAACGAGCTGACACCAGGTTTTACTTTTTATCATGTTCCTACTGATGAAAATCCCGCCGATTTGGCATCCAGAGGCATTAGTCCCAACCAGTTACGATGTTCATCCCTTTGGTGGGAAGGACCTTCGTACCTCAAGTCGGAACCCGGTCATTGGCCCAAACAGACTCATACTTTTAATAATACCCCACTTCCAGAGATGAAGTTTCCTAAGAATTCGCTCAAATGTAATGTCATCAGTGTCACGAATGATGATTTTATTACAAGGTTCTCAAACCTTAACAAATTGAAGCGGACATTCGCATATGTTCTCCGGTTCATTAATAATTGTAAGCCTAATAGTAATAAGTTAGTTGGACCTATTAACGCTGTTGAAATGAATAATTCATTGACAGTTCTGGTCCGGTTTAGTCAAGCTGAGTCATTCGCTCAAGAAGTTGAGTGCTTCTCACGCAAGAAACCGCTCCACCGTAAATCCAAACTGCTACCTCTCACTCCGTTCGTAGACTCCGACGGAGTGCTTAGAGTAGGTGGTCGAATGCAGAATTCGGATTTCGGTCATGATAAGAAGCACCCCAGAATTTTAGATGCTAAACATCACCTAACCAGACTGATTATGGTTCATGAACATACACGTTTATTTCATGCGGGACCCCAATCCCTTCTCGCGTCTGTTCGTGAGCAGTTCTGGCCTATCGGAGGTAGAATCTTAGCTCGTAGCATACCCAAAAAATGCACAATTTGTGTGCGTCTGCGAGGGTCCACCTTGCAACCCATAATGGGCCATTTACCCTCCGAGAGAAATACTCCAACTTTTGCGTTTTATACGAGTGGAGTCGACATGGCCGGCCCGTTCATGATATCTAGTCGTAAAGGTAGAGGTAATCGCATAACTAAATGTTACTTGTGTTTGTTTGTCTGTCTTACTTCTAAGGCAGTGCATTTGGAATTGGTTAGCGACTTAAGTACCGAGTCCTTTATACTAGCTTTGCGCCGGTTCATAGCAAGAAGGGGTAAACCCGCCGTGATATACTGCGATAATGGCACAAACTTTAAAGGCGCTAATAATGAATTAAATAAACTTCTAAAGTCGAGCCGTCAGTCTGTGTCCGAATTCACATGCAATGAAGGTATACAATTTAAATTTAGTCCCGCGTACGCACCTAATTTTGGAGGTTTATGGGAGGCGGGTGTGAAATCCGCCAAGCATCATTTACGACGTGTAATAGGTAACGCTTCCTTGACATTTGAGGAGCTAGCCACGTTGTTCATACAAATTGAGGCAATCCTCAATTCGCGCCCACTTTCCCCTCTGTCGTCAGATCCCTCAGACCCATCTCCTTTAACTCCAGGGCACTTCCTGATTGGTCGACCATTGACGTCATTACCGCACATACCTATCGATGAGAAGCGGCCCAATAGATATCGATACATAGAGAAGCTGAGGCAACATTTTTGGCAGAGATGGCGAAAAGAGTTCATTGCAGAGCTGCAGCAGCGCGCGAAGTGGAAAACACCTCAACGGGAACTCCACGTCGGGGACCTGGTCTTGCTTAAAGAGGACATTACACCTCCACTTCAATGGAGCCTCGCTCGAGTAAAACAATTGTATCCAGGAGCTGATGGTGTCACTCGTGTGGCGGATGTGACCACAAGCAGAGGAGTCTTCAGAAGGGCCATTAACAAATTGTGCCCCCTACCCACATCGATGAAAGATGACTGTTGAAAGCCGCCGTTCGTTGCTGCTTTCAAGGCCCCGGAAGATGTTCGCGCCATACGCTTCGCGAACTGATACATCGGCATCTCAGGGGTGCGGTATGAGGCGAGGAGGCGGAGACAGCGATCGGCCCCCGCGACTCGCTACGACACACGCAAATTAAACATATATCGTGCGCCCGCGTCGTTCATCTTATGATCTTTGTTAGAATAATTTAATTGTCTTCGCATCTTCGGAAAATAAAACCTTTCAAGAAAAATAACCTGCATTTTTCAATGTCCCGCTTGGACAAAACTTACATATTTTAATTACATAATAAATCAAAAAAAAATATCAAAGTACGTTTATTCATTCGGATATTAGCAAGATATCTCTTTGACATGTCATTTTTTTTTTATTTAATCTAATCTACTATGTCTTCGGATCGCGACCTCCATGACATGAGAAGAAGACACAAGAAACTCATGGGGTTTTTTTTGTATATTTTTTTTTGCAGTAATCATGTTATTTACATTCCTTGTAGAAACTTACATATTTTAATTACATAATAAATCAAAAAAAAAATCAAAGTACGTTTATTCATTCGGATATTAGCAAGATATCTCTTTGACATGTCATTTTTTTTTATTTAATCTAATCTACTATGTCTTCGGATCGCGACCACCATGACATGAGAAGAAGACACAAGAAACTCATGGGGTTTTTTTTGTATATTTTTTTTGCAGTAATCATGTGATTTACATTGTCGCATATATAATATTATTGAAGAAAAGTGGAACTGGAGCTTACTTACTATACTTACTATAATAATCCTTACTAGCATTACAAGAGCGAAAGTAACTCTGTCTGTCTGTCTATCTGTTCAAATAAGTTATAATATACAAAATAATAAACATAAAAAAAATAATTTACTTAAAACACTATCTCATCCACAAACACACAACCCGCCCAACACCGCCCAAACCGCCCCGGGACCCACCACCAGAGTTCTGTGGTGCCAGCCTTGCATTCCTTTCCTACATTCTAGAATTTTATTATAAAATTCGTAGGTAGAACCATCTATTTACTCCTTTCCATAACTTATCCTGCTACTTTACCACAGAACTCCATGAATACGCCCCAGGACATATATGGAAGATATATGTAATTGAAATATGCACGCATGTATCATGGATCACGGATTTATAAATAGATTATTTATTTATTTTTTGCCGTGTTCACGTCTTACTACGAGTTTTTTCAACCTATAATAAAATAATAAAAACGGTTACAGTGACATCTTTAAGCACATTTCCGAAAAATCCTACTTTGATTTTTAACCTACTTTGAGTTTTACTACTATAGGTGAAGAAATTCTGTGTTAGTCTTAAAAAGCGCCATGCTAGTGCGACCGGTGGGAATCCTCAGGTGCAGGTCTGATTATGTAACTCAGTTGAGTAAGTTTTTGTGACGACGACAATGTCCTGCGCCAGTCGAGTCGAGCGACTGCGAGATTACCGTCGACGATGTAGTGGCTATCATAACTGAGTTATTGCATTATCGGACCGGTAACGAGGGATAATCGTCGACTCGCTAGCGGGCAGCGGGCAGCGGGTAGCGGGAGCTAGGTAGGTATGTGTGTGCTCGAGTTTTTGTCCGGCGAGTGGCGACTCCCGTCGGACGCGCAACGACGCGGCGACTACTGACCGACGACCGTGGGAGAGACGCCCGCGCACTCTCTACTAACGCATCACGACTTACTTGGGAATTATTGATATGTCTGTGTGTGCCCAATTGGGGCTGCCTCATCATTTTTAGAGATTCCGTAACCATAATGACATAGTCACCTTTACAGTATCTACCTACTTATAGTTATACCTACCTATCTTTTAATGAAGTATTCCTTATTTTTTTAAGTAAAGAAACGTATAAAATTAATTACTTAATGTACAATATTACATGTAATCATCATAATGTAATGTCTTTAATTTCAATACAACATCGCGAAAACAGAAGAAGAATCTATGTAATCAGGCGTTAAAAGATGTATAATATGAGCAACGCAATATCAGCGTGAGCGTCGCGAAAACCAAAGAAAAATCTAAATAACTTATAAGTACTTTCTGAACAAGATTGAGATCCCAAACTAAAACACCTAATAAAGACTCGTAACTACAAAAAGATGAATGTTTGTGCCAAAATAAATGGACTGAAACTGTATCATCTATCGGATAGCGCTTAAATTAGTACATTCCATAGCAATAATCGAGGTATTAAATTACAAATGTAATTGAAGCCAGTATTGGCTCACGAATCAAGCAGATTCCCTGAGATATCATCTTTGGCCGGTAGAGTGGCCAGTGGCCAGACTGTGGCCAGCTAGTGGCCAGGTTGGTTGACGAGACGAGTTCGTATAAAACGCCACGAGCTGCATCTCCTAATAAAATAATAACTCGCAGCACGATTACACGACTCGTGTTCAATTCTATAATTATTTGTCTAACAGAAGGTAAAGTTAAAGTCTCCGTCCACTTAGCCACAAACTAGGCACTAGATACAACCATTTCCAACGCCAATTTAGATGTTATGAATCAGTTGGTTTTTTAAGAAGCAATTAGGTACCTACTTTTGCATTTTAGATTTGCAAACAAAAGTTTTCGAAAAGGTCAGCCTTAGTTTACCTCACATAGTAGGTACCTCTACTTGAACTCCGATTCCAGTATTATTGTTTAAGACATCATTACGATTGCATTTCAATTGCTACTGATCTGCAATCTAAACTAAACTAAGGACACTAAAATGTTTGGAAAACCAAAGATGAAGTTTCGAGTGTAGGTCAGTAGCAAGTTAATTGCAATTGTACTAATTCATTATATTATATTAGACAATTCTATTACGGGAAACTATACACTTAAATAAGGCTTATAATAACTTATAAAAAGGTCGTTTGAATATAAATATCATTTTATTAAACATACCTAATTTCCGAAATCGGGCCCAATTATTCAGGGCGGCTCGTTGCTTGTTTTTAAACCAAATTGTTTATTTTTTTACTAATAAAATTATCCAAACAGATAAAATAAGAGATGATTGATCATCTAATTGATCAGGAACGCGGTTCTAATTAGGTACTTGAAGCAACAACTGCACAGGTATTGATTGTTTAATGAACTTGTGTACAAAATAATATGTAGAGATGTATGATAGATTCAGTAACGTAGAGAGTCCTACATCATAATAGAAATAACGCTATCACTTGAGACTACTCAAACAATTTTACTGCGAACTAAATTTACCTTGATACAGGTAGGTAGGTACTACATACGTCAAAGTCTCATGCTCTCAGGGTAACTGACGAACAAAATAAATTAAAGGAAAGGTAGTTACGAATATGGATGAAGGCAAGGAAAGTGACCTAAGCTCCAAACACTTTTCAAATAATTTTCACAATCATAAATGGGTCCCGTACGTAGTTGCGAATGACGTTGTAGCGAATGGTCGTTGTGGCGAAAACACTTTTAGCATGGTACGCTGGAGCGAAAGGTCTTTGAGGCGAATTTCACCGGAGCGAATGACACTGTAGCGAATGGTCGTTGTGGCGAAAAATGTTTTTCTTTTTATGCTTGCTACCATACTTTTTATACCAAGTTATTGACTAACTCATTAGTTTTCTAGAACTTGTCACTTAGTCACGGCCCAAGTGACAAGTTCTGTTGGTATAATAAAATATACAAAATGAGTGAAAATGGTGCATCTTTTCGGCCAATAGTTTCACGCTACGGAAAAACTCTTCTAGTTATCGATGGGTACCTATTGAAGCAAAACAAAAACCAGAACAATGTGCACTATTGGTGCTGTGTTAATAAAAACAATGGACGCAAAAGTACCGCAAATAGTCATTTAGTTGGCAGTGAACATATTTTATTAAAAGAAATGTCCAGTCACAATCATGCACCGGAACCTGGTAAGTTTCATTATGAATTATTAACATAATAAGATTCTTCTTCTGTTTTCGCGATGTTGTTTTGAAATTAAAGACATTTTTCGGTTTGAAACGTGCGTAAGGGTAGACGTATGCGTTACCCGGTGTGACATCGAGTTAAGCCGTAACCACGCGCGTGACTACGGCGCGGCGTGCGTAGTTACGGTGAAATTCGCTTCAAAGACCTTTCGCTCCAGCGTACCACGCTAAAAGTTTTTCGCCACAACGACCATTCGCTACAACGTCATTCGCAACTACGTACGGGACCCATCATAAATAATATCTACGAAAATATTTCTACTACTACTACTACTTATGGGATTTCATCATAATACCTATCATCAATTGACGGAGATACTAAAACCGTGCTAGCTAAACTAAGTTAAATTAGCATAGCTCGTCAGTTTTTCATACAAGTGAGCGAGCATAACTGGCTAGCATAGAGCAAACTATTTGCGGCGGATGTACATTATTGCACATGTATGAACATCGACAGTCGACGATCAGCTTATAGCTTCGCCCACTATGATAGGACAACTTAAAACCTTCTCCTATCCGCCTATCATCATTTCGTCCTAGTTCGTTTCGTTTGAGTTGAGTTATACCTAGTTCCACAACCGATAAATCATTTCATTCATTCATTACTTTCATTAGAGATAATTTCAGAAGTCTCAAGAACGTTTCAATCTAAATAGGTAGCGGGTTATGAATTAATGAGACAAATGAAATTGTTGTAAATGATATCCCGGCGGTGGTCAATCTAGCAATCGCCATCGCACCGGGATCGCGCGCCCGCTAACTGCGATATAATTGACGTACATTGGACGCTCGGGGAGACAATATACTTATCATTATTGATTGAACAATTACACGGTTTTACATGCCTCTTCATCATCATCATCATCATCAGCCATAGTCCGTCCACTGCTGAACGTAGGCCTCCTTCATGTTTCGCCACATCTCTCGATCCAGGGCTTCCCTCATCCAGCCCCTGCCAACAGTCCTCCTAAGGTCATCGGTCCATCGGGTCGCAGGCCGTCCCACGCTACGTTTACCCAACCGCGGTCTCCACTCCAGAACTCGTCTGCTCCAACGATCGTCGGTTCCACGGCAGACGTGACCAGCCCATTGCCACTTCAGCGTGCTAATCCTTCGTGCTATATCGGTGACTTTCGTCCTCTGACGTATATGCTCGTTGCGTATCCTATCTCTTAACGAGATACCGAGCATAGCCCTCTCCATAGCGCGCTGAGCGACTTTGAATTTGTGGACTAGTCGTCCGGTAAGTGTCCACGTTTCTGCAGCGTAGGTCATAACTGGTAGGACGCATTGGTTAAACACCTTAGTTTTCAGGCATTGCGGCAGGGGTGACGTGAAGATTTGACGCAGCTTCCCAAATGCTGCCCAGCCCAACTGAATCCTCCTATTGGCTTCTTTCTCGAAGTTGTTTCTACCAAGCTGTATTACTTGCCCTAGGTAGATATACTCCTGAACAACTTCGAGGGCCGAATCTTCGACAAACAGAGGCTCAGGGACGACATGTGTGTTGAACATGACTTTCGTCTTGTCCAAATTCATCCCGAGCCCCACACGTCTAGAGGCATTATTAAGGCTGTTCAGCATTTCCCCCAACTCCTGCAACGATTCTGCCATAACGACTATGTCATCAGCGAATCGAAGGTGTGAGATGTACTCGCCGTTGACATTTATGCCACGTCCTTTCCATTCCAGGGTTTTGAAAGCATCTTCCAGTGCGTTTGTGAACAGTTTCGGGGATATAACATCCCCTTGTCTCACTCCTCGACGCAACTGGATAGGTCCGCTTTCCTGGTCCTGTACTTGGACGGTCATGATTGCGGCGTCATACAGACATCTCAGCACTTCGATGTATCGCCAGTCGACTTGGCATCGCTGCAGGGATTCCAGAACCGCCCAAGTTTCGATTGAGTCGAAGGCTTTTTCGTAGTCCACAAATGCAAGACACAGGGGCTGATTGTACTCTTCTGTCTTCTGTACTATCTGCCGCACTGTGTGTATGTGATCTACGATGCTGTAGCCTTTTCGAAACCCGGCTTGCTCTGGTGGCTGGAAGTCGTCAAATCTTCGGGCGAGACGATTCGTAATAACTCTTGAAAACAACTTATAAACGTGACTCAAGAGCGAAATCGGTCGATAGTTCTTTAGGAGTGATGTGTCTCCTTTTTTATGGAACAGTATGACCACGCTCTTGTTCCACGTATCCGGAGTTATTCCGTTTTGGAGGACGGCATCAAACAGCTTTTGAAGTTCATTCAGGACTACTGTCCCGCCAGCCCGTAGTAATTCGGTTGTAATACCGTCCTCACCTGGAGCTTTGTTATTCTTAAGTTGTTCAAGAGCCATTCTAATCTCGCCGGCGTCAATTTCGGGAAGGTCCTCCGTGTAGTGACGGATCAGAGTGGCTCTTTCATCCCCGACATCGTGGCTCACAGGTTTCGGGGCGTGCGAGGTATAGAGGGTACTATAAAATTTTTCGACTTCCGCGAGAACCTCTGGTTTCGACGTGACGTATCGGCCATCCGCAGTCTTGAGCTTTGTTAGGTGACTTCTCCCAAGCCGTTGATTGAACACTTTCGATCCCCTGTTGCGTTCAATAGCGTCCGCAATGGCGCGTGTATTGGATCGCCGGAGATCGCGTCTAATCAGCTGCCTGGTCTGAGAGTTCAGAGCTCGGTATTCCACTGTATTGGACTGCGTTACCACCATTTCACGTCTTCTCGTCATTTTATCCAGAGTCTCAGCGGAGAGTTTCGATACCTTGTCTCTCTTTTGCCTTCGAAAATATCTGTGAGCCACGATTTGGAGAGTATTTGCCACATTTTTGGCAATCTTGTCAACATCAGCCGTGGTTTCCAACGAATCGAATCGGTTCTTCAGCTCGATCTGGAAGCTTTCGGATCCAGCGGCAGCTTGGAGCGGTGTTGGGCGCAGAGTAGATCTCATCAGACGTCGGCGTTCTAGCTTGTATGAAATATCTAGAGTGCCTCGTACAATTCGGTGATCGCTGCCGGTATTAAACCTGTTTATCACTGAAACATCTCTAAATACGTGCCGCTTGTCCGTCATGATGAAGTCTATCTCATTCCTTGTCACATTGTCTGGGCTTCGCCAGGTCCACTTTCCTTGGGGCTTCTTTTTGAAGAAGGAGTTCATCAGAAATAACCCCTGCGATTCCAGAAAGTTGACCAGCATTTGGCCCCTGTGATTTCGGCATCCAAACCCATGTGGTCCGATCTTCGATTCGTTGCGTTCTTGTGCTCCCACTTTGGCGTTGAAGTCTCCCATGACAACGGAGAAATGTGTGCAGGTGGTTGAGTTAAGGGCCTTTGAGATGTCCTCATAAAGGGCCTCCACCTCAGCATCAGAGTGTGTCGAGGTCGGCGCATATACCTGTACAACCTTGAGAGAATATCTCCGGTTTAGTTTTAGAACGAGGTATGCTACTCTGGTCGACACACTATTGATCTCCAACACGTTGTTCATGAGACACTTATTGACGAGAAAGCCAATTCCGCCTACGGATGGTTCATCTCCCTCTCGATAGTAGAAGAGATCGCCTGATTCTAGGGTTATTGTGTCCTCCCCCTGTCTTCGAACCTCTGATAACCCCAGAATATGCCAGTTGATCTTGCTAAGTTCCACTTCGAGTTCCTGGAGGTGTTCGGGAAGCCTTAGGGTACGTCCGTTGTACGTTGCCAAGTGTAGTCGGTTATGGTAGCCACAATCCGTAACCCGGGGATTCTTCGCACCCCCCATCCCACCATTTCCTTGGCCGCTACCGTAACCCGGAATGGCGGGACTACCGGGAACTGGGGGCCGTTTTCTTGTAGCTATCATTAAGGGTTTTGCCCATAATCACCACGCTGGGCAGGCGGGTTGGTGATCGCAGTGTTGTTAGTATATAACAGGAAACGCTGCTGCCCATTTCCCGATATGAGAGGTCCTAGGTGCTTTATCTCAGTAACATTAGTCGCCTTTTACGACACCCATCAGTGTAAGGGTTGTGCCTCTTCGACCGGGTAAAACATGATCAAACACCCGGCTTTACATGCTTCTTCGACGGGGTAAAATATGGTCAAATACTCGGCGATACATGCCTCTTCGACGGGGTAAAATATGCAAAGCTACTCTATACTATTATTAGCCGCAGGACTTAAGGTCAATAGCTTGACGTGTGGCCGAAGTTTTGTCATCACAAGAGTTGGCAAAGACTGAACACAATGAGTTCGAAGACCGTTTCAATAGTGAACCAGTTCAAAAGTTCATCGTTTAAAAAACCGTTCACATACTCGCCACAAGTTTGCAACAATTATTCGACAAGAAATAAAGGTTTAACAACAATTACTGAGGTGAAGTTCACTTTCTTCTGGGCTATAAATAGCACCTTTCAAGGTAAACATTCGTGCAAACAACAAATAGCAAAAACAGCGGTCGTTCAGCGGAACGTCCAGTCCCGTTACCATCGCCTCCGGCGCACTATTGACATTTCGAGCTGACGACTGACGACGTGGGCGCATCTGCCACGACCGAACATTATTATATCTATGGTATAGAGATAACATCTTGTATAATCTATAGACCAATGTTTCTGGACTGAAGTAGATATATGTATAGCAAATAGGTATAGATCTACCACTGAAATACATTAGCTATAACCTATTGTTTGTCGGTAAAAAACCCCATGAGTGTCTTGTGGTTTCTTCTCATCGGAGGGCGCGTTCCGAAACCACAGTAAAATCTTGACATTTCTAAACGTTCATGTAATGGAAACCGGTGTTAGGTTTTTTCGTTACGAAATTTGTTCAATCAAAGCTCAAGGCCCGCGATAAAAGCTTTGCAATAATATAAATGCAATAGCTTAAAAAAAACAAATTCTCAGTATTTTCTTGCTGTTTGTACTTGAAACATTTTGGCCCGTTGAGGAAAAAAGATTAGGTATTCGAAATTTTGTTTTGGCCCGAATAGGAAAAAAATGGCCCGAAAGGGAATAAGCCACTTATACATCGTTCTTAATGAATAAATATATTTGACTTTGACTTTGTGGTATAAGTGACGCAAGAGTAATCGTTACATTTTCAAATATTGTAGTGTGTGTGTTTACTCTTTAGTCTATTAGAAATTAACTCTTTTTTTTGTTGACCGTACCAAAATCGTTTTGGCCCAAATAGGAAATGAAGTATGAAAATATTTTCACATTAAAATGACTATCTAATTTTGTTTTGGCCCGATTGGAATTCAATGTATGGAAGCAAAACAGTGAAACAATTGAAGGAGTGGCCCGAATGGGAATAAGCCGTACCTACCAATTCTCTAAATCGAAAAAATACGCGACGCAAATGAAATAATGAAATCTATTTCGAACGTCTTCTATTCCTATTTTAATCCTCTTTATACAACGATGTGTTTTGGCTCATACTTGAAGAATTTGTTTGTAATGGCTCTTGTTATCTCTATATCTCTATCCCACGACTATTTAAATATCAACATCGAGTTGGTGTAAGTGGGTCTATCCACCCTTATTTCAAGGGATTAGGACTTGTATTGTGAATGAAGAAGGAAGTGTCTGGTGTCGGGTGTATGATGATGTTTCATTCACGTTCTGTGCGAGTTGACATTTGTGGCGTGTCGTTCGTTACGTCGTATTTTAGACTAGCCGTGCCCCGCGCACTGTATCACCCGCTCCCGATCCCGGGAATATAGTAAAATTAGTAAAGGAGAAACGGACACAGTCCTTAACTTACTTATACACAAACATTCACGTTTATAATAGGTATTAAGTAGGATGCGATAACGAACGCAAAATGATATATCTACCCCATGAACCCTCTGAGTGCACTGATAGTCCAAAAAAAACCAAATAGGATAAATTAATAAAATTATTACTAATTTAATTGCAAACCGAAATGCAATCGAATCTTAATTGGTTCTCAAATGTATAGAAAACAAAAATTGTATTTTCGATTGCTGTTCAGTTGCAAGTTATTTGCAATTAAACCACAATTTGTAATGATTTTAAAATTAAATTTTATACAATTTCATTACGGGTATCGGAGCTCTGTTCTCCCCCTGAAGACCCCTAAATACACAATCGCTACACAAATCATTAAGATTAAACAATGATCAACATTATTATATTGAGGCCTCGTCTCGAGTGCGCGGCCGCAGCGCAACTCAACGTAGCAAGATACAAAAACAAGGCGACCGACCGGCTCGTCAATTATCTAGTAGCGAGCAGTTTTTAAGTCGCGAGAACTTTCTTCAATTAGCATACTCATTACAAAGAAAGGGTGAAATTATACGTTCACATGAATATGCTAACGGATGCGTGGTAAATGTTAAAGTTGAATAACATCACGCTTGCTCGTGGCATCGCGCGCCATCGTGTAGTGTGGACGCACACCGCTTGCGCAGCTCTGGCTGCGAATCGTGACCACACTGTGTTCATTGGGACCGTAGAATATAGGACCGGCGCGGGTGGCGTGAATATTTAGGACACATTCGGCTCTAATCTTACAACCGTAAAGTTGAAGTTGACCATGATTGGTTGGAGATTACTTCCACAACTATAATAATCGTTAGGTCTGTCTGTCGGCCGGTGCCATCCTTGGGGTTCTGCTTCCGAGCTGGTCAGCCAGCGATTGTGACAGCAGTTCCTATAAAGTGCATCATCGGATTAACTGATGCCGTTTATAGAGCGTGAATCATAGACACATAATACTTAGACTAGAATAATAGAGAGCGCAATTTTTTGGTACCAACCTATCTAGTTTTAGTGTCACTTTATGCATACATTTGATGTACATTGCAAAAATTGTTTAAACATTAGAATAGGCTATTATTATATAATGTATAGTTAATTGTCTCTATTGTAGTATTAAGTATTTAGTACCTATGTCGTAAATAATACGCGATATTGATAACAGCACGCGGTCTGCGACTGCGCAGGCGCACGGCGCGGGCGGCTGGTTGCGTGCGCGCGATGATTTATACGCGCTCCGAGCCGCGCGCGCGGGAAGGGAGGCTCAGCATTACTACAATCTACATATTAATTATAGCAATGAATCCCAATAAAACATAACGTATCGCTAATTAACGCGGCGGCCTTTCGCCGGCGAACGCGAGCCCGGTGGGTTTTAATCCCGGCATTTATTCGGCCTCTGCTCCTCGCGCCTATCGCGGTATAGTCACTAATAAAACAAATTATGATTATTCAGGATATTAAAGCAACTTGTCATTGAGTATCATCCAATATTGTGCCACAAACAAATGTAATTGTGACTGACACAACACATGCACGGCACACATTCAACATGTCAGCCACTTTTGAATGTGACTTACTTACGTACACTTATTTTGTAACCTTGCTTCGTCACAGACACCTACTTTTGCTGCCGATTGGAGTTCTAAGCTACGTTGGTCGTCGTCGCTTGAGCGCTTGAGTGACCAATTGATACCATTTGTTTTCGCTCCGAGTTCCGACGACCAACAGATATCAGCTCGCGAGAACAGATCGAGTCGCAAACAGAATAGTAAACTGTCCGTGCACCTTCCCGTCATATTTGCACACCGTCAGCAGGTGCGAGGGGGACGGAGGGAGGGGGGGAGGGAGAGAGAGTAATG
Source organism: Idaea biselata (assembly GCA_958496205.1). Taxonomy (NCBI): domain Eukaryota; kingdom Metazoa; phylum Arthropoda; class Insecta; order Lepidoptera; family Geometridae; genus Idaea; species Idaea biselata. The sequence goes on from OY292397.1 coordinate 107,124, forward strand.
ATACATTCTGAACCGAGCCGCGAGGTAATAATGAGTTATGTACGTGATCCAATTATTTGGGCGCGGGCTCATTACGCGCTAAGTGTGAAATATTGCTGGCTTTATTACTAGCATCGCTGAGTCGGCCCGCCTCCCCCCCCCCCTCACTGTGTGGTGGGTACACGGAGGGGGAGGGGAAGGGGGTAACTACCCCTTGCCGGGGGGTGCACCGCTGCAACTGTGCTACACTAAATCATAATAATGTAAGGTGCGGAGCGGGGAGCAACGCCGCCCGCCCGCGCTCTCGCGTTACCTATAGGTATTCGTAGGTATACCTACCTGAAGGTAGACTCGAGGTCGTACCTCCAGCAAACAAGATTCTCATTATTCATTTACATATAAAAAACACATTTATCAATCCTTCTGTCGTTCATATCATAATTCATAAATCACTAGAAAACCCGGCGAACTCCGTTTCGCCACCAGATGGCTTCGTTTTCATAAATCATTTAATAACAGTTAGGTAAGAGGTATCATAGAAATATTTAAAAGGAAATACATACCTATCTACAAATCACAATGCAAGACGGGACTCGAACCAGCATATCTCAGTGCAGGATTTAACACTTAGAATAAATATATTGACGAGTATGGTTTTGCAAAATAATATCGTAGGTACAGCGAAGAAATTGTCTCATAACATTGTCCAATGGCTATGGTCTATGGCCTACTAAAAGGAAAACCTTCGACTTCTTACAAAACGATACTTATAATATATGCGTGTGATGAATATTATGTAAGTGCAGCACACATTCTTAAAATTTCACAACTATTGAAACAGATTATAATAATAGTGGCATTCATCGAGGATTGTCGCGGACATATTTATTGTTTCTGATCATTTATGAAGGATGCCTTTTCTGAGCGAACGAGTCGCGACTCCAACGGAATAGTTATCATTTGAAGTTGTGCGACATAACAGCTTCTGCTTCAGAAGATCTTCGTCAATCGCCCCGACTGTCCACCACCAACTTAACTAAGTTAGTTTAGCTCAGCTCGCTAGTTCTTCAAACAAGTGAGAATAGCTGGCACAGTTAGCGGTGGACGCAAAACTATGACAAGGTGGTTCGACTAAGCGTAGCCAAACTTAACTCACTTATATTAGTCGGCGGTCGGTGGACGTTGAACTATAGGTACTCAAGTGTGCCTACAACAAAAGCTTTTTGTCGTTTTGTCGCAAGTTCTTGTAACTTTAATACTAATTTCAGAAAATAAGGTTTTTGCACAACATCGACTTCACTTACCGTCAATCATTGATATGATAAACCTACATGAAGTTTCTATGCGTTACGTAAAGTGGGTCAAATGCAGTTACCCGTTCTACAGTAGCAAGCGGGACACGGGCGGGATGCGGGCCGGACGCGGGCGGGACGGCAGCGGTGGCCAAACTCAGATAGAGAGCCATTACGCTGAAATATGATCACACCTTCTGCCTTCATAAATCGAACAAATACATTAGTTAAAGGCTATATTTTAAAGATTTCCCGACGTCGCGAGTGCAGTAACGAGGCGCAAGGAGTAGGGGGGAGAGGGGGGATGGCGGGAGAGCAGAGCCGGAGTTATTCCATTAATTAAACCCGGCGAGGGGGCGCCCGCGCCGCGCCGACCCCCCGCAAAAACAAAGCAAGCAATAACGAATAGGGTTGTCACTAGAGCACAGGAATCCACACACGAGACGACACTTGCGCGGTATGTTCTATGTGTTAGCTACTTTTGAATGTCTCTCTGTGTAACTTACGTAGGTAGGTAAAGAGAATAGGTAGGTACAAGATGTCGACGAAAATTAACCAATATTCGTTGACATCTTCTCCTCTCTTCCTACAGATACACAGTCCTGAAACTAAATCACATTAGGTGGAAAGTTACCGCTAACAAACTGTCAAAGTGTATTCTCAAAAACAACAATATTTAACGACCTCTACATACCACCTCCGCAGCTTCCTATAATAATATATAATTAATTATAACTTAATATAAATGAATGTAATAATCAGCACTCCACTGAAAATATCCAAACTCAATGGCACAATACTTAATTGACTATAAGTAGAGCACATTTACATACCTCACCTCACCGCCCGCGCCCGCGCCGCAGTCGATAGAAACCGACCGACATTGATTGATTTACATTAATTGTCTGTTCAATACAATTGATGCTAATAACTCGATGTTTGCATAATCCGTATACAAAGTGGCGGGAATCTTGACACGATTAGCATCCGTCTATCAAACAATGTTGTTGGGTTTGATCAGAAATTACTTAATTCGTAGCTACGCTGAATTAATCAATAATGAATAGTATTGCAGGATATTACAAACCAAGAAACTAGGTTTGTACTATGGGTACTAGACAATGGATGTACTACATAGTATACTTTTTTTTGTAAATACATAGTAAGTAAATATATAAAAAAACACCTGGAACCAGAAACAAACATGTATGTCAACATAAATACATAAGACAGCGACTGTGGCGCGTCGGGCGAAGGCCTGACTGTAATGCAGAAGGTTGGGGGTGCAAGGAAGTATTTATGCTTAAAAAAATGTTTGTGGTCTGGATGTTTTTTATGTCCAGTTTGTATGTAGGTATTGGTATTTACACAAAAAAGTATAGTATTTAGGATGTCCGTTGTCTAGTACACATAATATAGGTATAAGCCTATTGCCTAGTTAGGAAAATTCTGTATGTAACGTCGCTCGCGTAATATATGTCCCCGGCGGAAACCGAATCCGCAACCTTCTGCGTTGCAATCGGGGTTTCACCCGACGCGCCACAGAGGCCTTCAAGACAATAGAAAAGTTTACAAATCAATTTGATTGTTAGAGGTCACGAATCAATCATTTCAATGTCTGTGCATATTGTCCCTAGGGTGGCCCTGTCCTTTAGGGAAAGTTAAACTTAATATTACCATAGAGTGACAGCCCTAGCAGGTATTCTCTCACGAGGATCTCGCAGGGGAAAGGGGAAGGGAGGGGGAGGGGGGGGGGGCGACGTCGCACGCTGTTAGAATAAAACATTATTCATAAATAGGATATTACGACAGGTGGCGCCCCTCCCACTGCAGCCTCACCGCCCATACAATGCAACCTACAGACAGCGGCCGGGCGGGCGGACCAGACCGACAGACACTCTCATACCTAGTTCATTATATATAATAGATAGTTATTTTCAGATCAAATTCACATCATATTCATAAAATTAAATTAAGTTCTTTCATTTGAATATAATTAGGAATAACACTAACTTGTGATTGGAAGCGGAATCGAGGTGTCTTTACTGTGATACGTCAGTACAGGTACACTCCACCTCGTTTAGGTATTAATACTAATATTACAAAGAGGAATGATTTGTTTGTTTATAGCGAATAGGCTCCGAAACTACTTAACCGATTTCAAAAATTCTTTCACCAATAGAAAGCTACATTATCGAGGAGTAACATACTCGTAGCCACTCGTAGGCTACCTTGATCCCGATATTCTCACGGGATATGGACATACGCGGGTGAAACCGCGGGGCGCAGCTAGTTATAATTGTTAATAAATCGTTTACCTAAGAAGGATATAATAGTATTTAAATATACATATTTATAACCCTACGTATCACAGCACAACTCGAATAAATAAAACTCGTATGTTAAAAATTTGTAATGACATTTTCTTAATTACTTTTATAAAAAGCTTATAATTCGACGGTAGTAAACGTTCGGAATACATCGGTGGCTTTGTTCGAACGAGTAGTAAGAGTCCTGTGAGTGTGTAGAATGCGATGTGTTACGAAGGAGGCGTGATCGTCGCGCGCGTTGCGTCGGTGGTGGAGGTATGCGGTGTGGCGGCGAGCGAGGGTTCCCACGGCACAGATGTCCTTACCGAGCGGTAATGAATGCAACACTCATTGATATTAACTAACGACAGAAAAGAGACAACATCACTACATTTATGAACAATTCTATAATCTTAAGCTCAAGAGGAATAGATGCTCTTTCTCCATACAAACGTAGTCTACTCTTTTCCTCCCTGGATAAGGACAGCAAATTTATACATATGCTAGAAAACTGACGTCATATGTTTTACAAGTAATGTAACATTATGTGTGATTATGTAATGTAGGACGTAATAGATAATTAAAATTTGAAAGAAAAAAACTTAAACATAGGGGCATAGATATTATTATAGTCGACTACATACATTACATTTGTATGGAAAAAGAGTACCTAGTTTACATTTTCCTCTCATAAATCGCGTCGGAGGTGCGTCGTCGTTTCCTTTAAGTTAATCACAGAACAGACATTTGTTGAGCCTCAACTTCTGCTTTACTGCTTCCTTTTTAATTTGCTGTACGAGATTGAAGTTTGCATTTCTAATCAATCATTAATTTTGTTTCACAGTTGATATTATACATCTTTGCTCGGGCTACTGTTGGTGATATCTACTACACCGCACCGGCCCCGCACCGGCCCCGCACCGGCCCCGCACCGGCCCGGTACCGGCCCCGTACAGTATTTATAAGTTTATCTATTAAGAATATACTGCATATTGCTGCTTACTGCATTTTGCACCGAAAATGCAAAATTTGCATTGAAATTAAAATGTATTGCACTGAATATGCAAAGGAAGATCGTCAAAGCACGCCGACGTCGACATCGCCAGGGTTTAAGTTTTCGTCGTGCTTCGACGTACAAGTTTCTATATCTCACACAAGTGACATCCCACACTAAGTGTCTTACCTAGGCATATAGCGGTTTGTGAGCAGGCGATCGTTTATTGTTGCTATTTCAATCGTCTTTTGTTTGTGTTTCAGATAAAAACAATTAAAAAAAAGTGGTCCAAGTTGAAGTGGTTCAATTTGGAAGTGGCCATTTGTAGAAATTGTCTTTTAAATAAGTGTGATAGGTAAGTGATAACATTAACTAGCCGGTGCCGGAACGGTCGGTCCTATGGGCGGAGACCGCAACAAACAACAAGTCTTTGAAAATTCAACGCTACATATTTATAATGAAGCTTCTTTAATTGAACAAACGAATTATTAATGTTCCTAGCTTTCCTAAGATAATTGAGAGTTAGGTACATTAATTATTAAAATAATATATTATTCAAACAGTTGCAAAAGCAAGAACATCGGCTCGCCTGCGCCTGCGTCGTCTCTTCTAGAACAATACACTCGAAATGGTACATTAATTATCGCGGAACGGATTTATATACATGTATATAAATATTATTAAAATTAATGAATAAAAGGCAATAGATCTCGTTGATGTATGCGGGATGCGCATGCGACGCGAGACGACCGACGCGTCGCGCCGCTATACAACCATTATATTCATTTTAATTAGAGTACTAATTAGTGCTATTGTAATATTATATTAAAGTAGACTACATACGACTAGTTGTGCCTCGCGGTTTCATATATTATGCTGATCCCTTGAAAATATTAATATTTTCAAGCTCTTCAATTTCATTGTTTAGATGTCAAGTTCAGCCTCGTCTATACTATAAAGTTTTAACAGTTTTGAATAATAAACATTACATGTAAAATACGCACAGAAATTGCGACTCACTCCCTGACAAACCTTATTATTTGAAGGGTGTTTAAAGTAGCAGTAATTAGTGGCCTTGTAATACCAAAGTACATAAGTATGATACATCACAGTAGAACAATCGAGTAGATATACCTACTAACGATACGTGTAGAGCAGACTACTGCTATACTGTTCGCTATGTCTAATTGGAGACACCCTATTCAATAGTAACTTTGTCACATGCGAAAAAGCAACACTTGCCTTCTTTTTTCCCGACTATGAGTTTGGATAAAAACGCGGGAAAATGTGTACATCTCTCTAATTTAGTGATTTTTTAAGTATAATTGTATGAAAGGAAATGTAGTGAGCGGGGGATCTAAGACTCTGTTTGCCTTTAACAAGCATCTACACACCTTGTATACTTAACAGAGCCTGCGTAGGTAGACGATGTTCTCTTGGTATGTCCAGCATTAGCGGAAATTAGACTCGGAACTATTGGTGACGTAAAAAGCCACATTTGGTGGTAACATTTATGGAAGAGTTGTGGGCTGGTTCACCCACTGACAACAGGATCCATCACGCAAAGAGGACCCAATTTGAGGTCTATTTGCGAAAAACGAGCCCGTAAACAATTACAATTACAAGAGTCTTTGTCCCGAGCCTGATTGCAGGATGCGAGCGACATTACTTCAATTATTGTGCACAACTGTAGCCGTTTGTAACAAACAAAAATAATAAAATATAGGTTAAATCCGAATCCGGAAATTTAAACGTCAAGCGATTACTACTTAGAATATAATACGACCAAGTTTCAGCCAACTTCTTCAATATAAGCGCAATTATTAACATAATTATATATCGACAAGGAAGAGATACATTATTGGCTTGTATTAATGACCTCTGTGGCTCATTTTTGACGACCTCTGTGGCGCGTCGTGCGAAAGCGCGACTGCAATGCAGGAGGTTGCGGGTTCGATTCCCGCCGGGTGCAAGTATTTATGCTTATAAAATAAATATTTGTGTCTGGTCTGGGTGTCCCTCTATGTATAATATGTATGTATTTACAAAAGAAAAATAAATATAAGTATTATATCCGTTGTCTAGTCACCGTAACACAAGCTTAGTCGCTTACCACGGGGCTAGATGGCGCTGTGTGTTGTTCACAGAATTTATTTATGATTAATATAATGTACAAATCGTGTGAATTTAAAAAGTTTATAAGGAAAATGTATTTAATATGCTTACTGTTGTTTACCTACATAATTATAATACTTACCTAGTTCGACGCAACGCAACCATGGTGCGAAAATCGTAGCATTAAGAGGAATAACAACGCCAACGACCTTGAAACTGAAAATCCCTGTCGGGCTCATCGAAAATTGTTGATTATTTCATGACGGAATGTTGTAGACCTTTTTTTTGTGTATGGATTGTAGGTGACATTGTTTCCTACATTTTGGTGTAGTTTTAAGACAAGAACCTCCTATTGGTGCAAAGCCTATCCAAATTTTAGACATAAAATGTCTGATTTGGCTAAAATGTCGATAGGCTTCAATACGTTTCGACATATTTGTATGAAAACTGCACTAAAATATCGGAAACAATGTCGCAGACAATCTATACACAAAAAAAAGTTCTACGACATTCCGTCATGAGATAATCAACAATTTTCGATGCGCCCGACATGGATTTTGAGTTTAGTAGGTATAGGGCCCTTAAAATAGTATGATGAAACTCTTGGACGTATGTGACTCACATATACCTTCCAATTAAACAAATCAATGCCTATTCTAAGACCTAATAAGAACAAACTAAACACTTAAACATGCATGATAAAATGTGAATCATCGCGGCTTATCCGTTTTATCTCAGCATACGTAATTAGCCCGCGAATGGAGTCCATGCAATCATCAAGCTGTAGGTATGGGAGTCATGTCCTTATTCAGTAGCCGGAATCAACTTGCTTGTGATTTACCGACATGTAGAGTAGAGTAATTCATATACAACGTTGTCGTCGGCGCACATCTTAAACACGTTATAATTACATGCTGGCTTGTACCTTCGCGCAGATTGAATAATATACCGTTTGCGGTTCTAGATAGACTTTCATACCATAAGCCAAATTGCAAATTTTTGCATGCCTTCTATATAAGGGTAAGTAAGGTGACACACAGTCCACAGTTAGGCGTGAGCGCTCGACCTATCTACACGCGTGTTACGTACTAACCACTTATTTAATTTTTTCCTTTCGTTCGTCATATACCTAATTCCCTTGACGATGAATTGCTCATCATGTGGTGTCCAATTCAGTGATGGAGTGCAGTGCACGTTATGCAAAAAGCACTTGGATTTTGCCTGCGCCGGAATAACAGAAGAAGGCTGGAGAAAACTCGGATCTAACAGGAGAGCAGTGTGGAGATGCCCGTCTTGTAAGACAGCTTCTCCTTCACCTTCTCCTTCTGCGGATCCCTTTTCTATGGAGGCGGTTATAAGAGAGATTCGTGAGATGAGAAAGCATCTTTCTGGCTTACCTTCACTCATTAATGATGTCAAAACCATCAAGGACGAGATAGGAGAACTTCGGCGCGCTAGTGAATTCGTGAGCTCCAAACTTGAAGATTTTGCAGCTCAAATCCTTGACGTACAGAATAGAGTCTCCAAGGTCGAGAACCTCCATGAGAAGATGAGCTTACTAGAATCTGAGGTCCAGTCGCTGAGGTCTCAAGTTTCAGCTGGGGATCAACGTTCGAGGCTTAACAACGTTGAGATAAAGGGAGTGCCTCTCAAGAAGGATGAGAACCTATTTTCCATCGTGGAGTCTATCTGCAAGTCGACTGGTGCCACCTTCCATAAAGCACAGATAAACTTCCTGCACCGATCACCGCTGCACGGCTCTAAGGAGAAGTCCATAATCGTTGGATTCATCAACCGTTATGTGAAGGATGATTTTGTGGCGGCGGCGAGGGCCTGCAAAGCGCTTGCAGCGTCCAGCTTGGGCTACGCGGGCTCCGCTCAACGTATTTACGTAAACGATCACTTGAATAGCGAGTCAAAAATCCTATTAAACAAGGCTAAATCGAGAGCTAAAGAAGCAAAATACACCTATGTCTGGGTTCGTCACGGCAAGATACACGCACGCAGGAATGATACATCGCCGGTTATCATTATTGCCAGTGAAACACATTTAAACAGAATAGCTTAGTTCGATTCTATCTGCTTATCGTTCATCTGTGTTACACAAAATATCTTCTTAGCTCATCATTGTTTAGATGTCACAAATCGCATTCACCATCTGTTATTTACAATCCTATTGATAACTTTATTCTTATGCTTTTATTTCATACGCAAATAAGCAATACCGTACGTGCCGTCCAGCTGATCGTCTTATTTACTAGCTTTCGTTTATTGCTTACGCAGCCGCTTGTGCAGGTTAGTGCATTGTCTATCCCTTACACACACACCCTCAACTATGTGCTGCATCATGAATGCTGTCTCGCTCTGGCTACGATCGATTCTATATTTCATTCAAATTATTTAAGTCAATATTTCTTACAATTAAAAATCTATGACTCATTAATGTCAGTATTATCTGTTTACAACTTCGACTACTATAAACAGTTGGTTTACAACTCGCTTCATAGGCCGTTATTTATTGTTCGTTTTACCGTCAGTTATTTTCCGTTATTATTCTGTGATTATTACTATATGAATTACCAGCGGCTTTGGCCGGGCAGCGATCGATCGGTGGAGGCGAGTAATTTCTTATACGACGTTACTATATTTGCAAATTTAATTAAATTAAATAACTATTTACAAACTATACCTGATTTAAACTTAGTATTTTTTGATTATTTATTGTATTTTATTCAACATTGGAATCTTTATACCGGCCGTGTTATCGACAGCTATGTTGTGCCATACTTATTTGCTTTAATAGTATTTATACGAATGCACTACGGGTACTATTTATGTATTCTGTGTTACGGGTTCGATTGCTGTTGGGAATCATTCAGGGTGGATACCTATGCACATTGTAGTTATTCTCCTCGCACCGAGATTATGTTCGGAATAGTATTTACTACAGATCGAGTATTGGTAAATGTTTTTACCGTGGAACTTAGGATATATTGTTGTTCTATTAACAATGATTATGTCTGATTTAAGTGGTTTAAAAATCTATTACCAAAACGTCAGGGGGCTCCGCACTAAATGTTTGGATTTTTATCGTAATATAGCTCAAAGTAATCATGACGTCATCGTGATTACGGAAACATGGCTTAGGGATTCTATAGGTGACTCCGAGTTGTTTGACGATCGCTATACGGTGTGGCGACGAGACCGTGATTATCAGGCTACTGGACAAGCAATGGGCGGAGGTGTGATGGTGGCGGTGAGAAAAGATATTTCTGTTACCCCCCGTCTCTTGTTTCATTCATCTGCTGAGGACTTATGGCTGACATTTAACCTTAAAAATACGCAAGGCATAAATATAAACCTTCATGTTTGCTGTGTTTATATTATTGAGCAAGCCCGGGGTTTTTCATTCTCTGATCAATTAAATAACTACTTAACAAAACTTGGCGAAAACATTCTGGCATTTCCTACAGATAAGTTTCTAATACTAGGAGATTTTAACATGCGTCATATCGTGTGGGAGCCGGTTGTTAATTCATCTTGCCTATTACCTAGGAATCTAACTGACGAAAATGAGCGCTTGCTAGCCTGCGAAATTGCAGCTAATGGTCTGTCTCAATACAATCATATAAAAAATATTAATAATAGGACGTTGGATCTTGTGTTATCAAACGACGATGTTTCGGTTAGGGAGTGTTGTGATCCGCTGGGAGTACCTGTTGATGTGCACCATAATCCATTGATTGTAACGGTTGAATTTATTGAGTTGCCCATACTTAAACCGCATAGCTATTTACGCTTCTATTACAATAAGGGCGATTACAATTCAATCAATACGGAAATTGATAGCATCGACTGGCCCACTGAATTCGATCATAGGTCCCTGGAGGATGCCGTCGCCTATTTCTATGAGGTTGTCGAGGGCCTGAAAACCAACTTTATTCCATCCAAGGTAATACGACCGAACTCATATCCTGTATGGTTTTCTCCGGCTCTTGTCAAACTAATCAAAGAGAAATTTAAATTTCTTTCTAAATATAATAAATATGGTAATAGGTCCGATTTAGAGTCCTTTAAAATATTACGCGACAGAGCTAAATCCCTGGAGAGCGACTGTTATGACCATTACATTGCCTTAATAGAGGGTAGCATAGAGAGAGACCCCAAACAATTTTGGAGATTTGTAAAGAATAGACAGAAATCGAGTGGTATACCTAGTACAATGAATTTCAATGGCCGGGCTCTCAGTTCTGGGGACGATATATGTGATGCATTTTCTGAGTATTTCTTGTCTACTTTTCTTATCGCTACTTCCATTCCGTCAGACGACGTGGTGCTGAGTTGTAATGGTTGTTCTCTGTCTGATTTATATGATGTTACCATAGATAGGTGTGAGGTGTACAGGTTATTAACTAAGCTTGATCCCTCTAAATCAGCAGGACCAGATCAACTGAGTTCTGTTTTTCTCATCAAGGCCGCTAAAGCAATAGCAATACCTCTCTCGTTGCTTTTCAAAAAATCCATCAAAGCGTGTACGTTTCCTAGTCTGTGGAAATCTGCTTTCATATCTCCGATCCATAAGAAAGGTGCAAAGCAGGACGTGTGTAATTACCGTCCCATTTCTAAACTATGCATAGTAGCAAAAGTATTTGAAAAGATAGTCTATAACCAAGTTTATAAAGCAGTCTCTAATTCATTTTCTTCTTCTCAGCATGGATTTCTCAAAGCACGTTCAACTGTGTCTAATTTGGTTGTTTTAAATGAGTATATTACATCTGCTATGGACAACGGTAAGCAGGTAGACGTAATATATACTGACTATAGTAAGTGTTTTGATAGGATCGACCATAAACGGCTTCTGTACAAGCTCCAACTTATGGGTATCAGAGGGGACTTGTTGAGGTGGTTCGGTTCGTATATCGACAACAGATCTCAGGCTGTGGTGATTAGCAACTATAAATCTAGCTGGGTTCCCATACCAAGTGGAGTCCCACAAGGGTCCCTTTTAGGGCCTCTTTTATTCCTCATCTTTGTAAACGACATTGATAGTTGTTTTCACCATAGTCAGTTACTGTGCTTCGCCGATGATATGAAGATATATGCTGCTATAGATTCATTAGGTGACGTCAATAACTTACAATCTGATCTGGAGCGTCTTGACAACTATTGTTTGGTGAATAGGTTGGATCTGAATCCCGCCAAGTGCTCTGTCACCACTTTTACACGTAAGCGTAAGGTTATATTATCTACTTATATTTTGAAGGACCAGCAACTGGTGAAAACCAATTCTGTAAGGGATCTGGGTGTGATTCACGATGCCAAACTTATATTTGATGAGCACATAGACAGCATAGTCACTAAAGCAATGAGGGCACTAGGTTTTATTATGAGAAATTCTAAGCACTTTAACCGTGCTAAAACCTTCAAAATTCTCTACTGTACGTACGTACGCAGTATCTTGGATTACGCATCGCAATTATGGAACCCTCGGTACGATGTGTACATCTCTCGAATTGAAAGAATACAAATTAAATTTATTAAATTCCTTTGTTTTCAATTAAATATACCACACGATGTTACTCGGCATGAAGAGTTGTGTAGGAAATTTCATTTTCTCCCACTGTCCAAGCGGCGCGAAATTGCTGATCTGGTATTTCTTCTCAAGATAGTCTCGAACAGAATTGACTGTCCAGCACTGTTGAGCAGTATCAAGTTTAGAGTACCTACATTAACATCTACCAGGTCAACTCAACCTATTTATCTCTCTAAGGTCGGTACAAATTATAGACAAAATACTTTCCTGTGGCGAGCTTGTAATAATTTTAACAATTTAACTAAACATACTGATATTGATTTGTTTTGTACTAGTGTTGAGACGGCGCGGCGCCGTATGTCTAAGCACTTTTTCGGTGGTGAATGACGATTGTCAATTGGCTAAATATTTTTTTTTTTTTTATACTTTATTTTTATAGTTAACGTTTAGAAATATTTTCACTATATTTACTATTTGTAAAAAATGGTTAGTTCAACTAGTATTTAAGCTCATACCTACATTGTATAACTACATTGTTTTTATATTCGTGAGATCCTGTAATTGGCTACCTGGTGATACACCTTAATTTATACTTTTGTAATAGCTGTTGGATTTCCTAAATAAATAAATAAATAAATAAATAAATAAATAAAAAATAAAATAGTATGATGAAACTCTTGGACGTATGTGACTCACATATACCTTCCAATTAAACAAATCAATGCCTATTCTAAGACCTAATAAGAACAAACTAAACACTTAAACATGCATGATAAAATGTGAATCATCGCGGCTTATCCGTTTTATCTCAGCATACGTAATTAGCCCGCGAATGGAGTCCATGCAATCATCAAGCTGTAGGTATGGGAGTCATGTCCTTATTCAGTAGCCGGAATCAACTTGCTTGTGATTTACCGACATGTAGAGTAGAGTAATTCATATACAACGTTGTCGTCGGCGCACATCTTAAACACGTTATAATTACATGCTGGCTTGTACCTTCGCGCAGATTGAATAATATACCGTTTGCGGTTCTAGATAGACTTTCATACCATAAGCCAAATTGCAAATTTTTGCATGCCTTCTATATAAGGGTAAGTAAGGTGACCTAATAATCTATGTAGCATCAACTTGTACCGTTGTTTGCAATAAATCAATTGTAAATTATTATTCCATCGCTCAGAACAGTCTTAAAGTCAAACAATAATATAAGAGCATGGTTTTGTCTTCATAATATAAATTGGCTCACGGTTTAAAGTCTTTTTGTAAACAATTTGTAATTGGTTGTGAATTTGTTACGTAAGCACTGGCAAAGGAAAAAAGATAGATATTAATAATAGTGCTAAGTATGATAAGACTGTATGAATGAGTAAAAACAGTTTTATTATTGAATAGAATTGAATAAAAATTTCTAAAATTCTAAGACAAAGGTCTTACAAATAAAAGAACCTAAAATAAATCTAAGTTCCCGTCACGAGTAAATAATGAGTTAGAAATTATATTTAATTTGAAACCTAAACAACTTAAGTAACGTACCTATAGCGTTAGATCATTCCTAGATTCCTCGATACTAATCAGCGTCCATCCATAGTGAGGCATGTGTTGAATGAAAGTCTCAGTTATGATATAGTTGGAGACAGGTTGATAAGTTCCCATCCTACACTACGGGGAAGGAATGTCCCTTGTAAGGCGGGGCGCCACTCTTCGAGCCGTTCGCTCGACGCGGGCGCCTGTTCCCATAGCGGACTAGTCAGCACTTCTCAGTGCATGAATATGAACGAACATGGATATAGAAACAATTACACTAGGCACTAAATCTTTCATCATATTTGATTCGTAAATGCCTGTATGCAAAATAAACGCCTAACTCCCTATATACTGAAATTATAAATGCGAAAGTGACTCTGTCTGTCTGTTACGTTAACAGGCCTAACCCTTAACCGATTTTAATGAATTTTGTTACAGAGATAGATGGGACCTTGCACCCGTTGCGAAGGACGCGATTGTAATGGCGGGGCACAGGTAGTTCTAAATAAATGATAGGTCGTTGAGTGGGAAATGTATAGGTATCTAATAAAGTAAACAAAAAAATGTTGATTCAACTTTTTTGGTAGTAGGTAGGCTTATTTTTATCAGCATTCAGACTAGATAGTTACAATCCGAAGCACGTTCTATGACTTCTCTGTGAGTGATGGTCAGTGACGTCGCTCGTCTTGCTGGAGCTTGAGACAGCAGATATTATCATCCGCATCAATGCAATGTGTCCAATAATGCGGGCGGTGCGGTGCGGAGTGAGCGCGGTGCGGAGTGCGGCGCGGTGCGGTCGGCGCGCGGCGTGGGCGCCTCACTTCCCGGTACCCACTCGCATATCGCAGGGAAAAACACACGCATAATCAGGCCCTGAGTTATGTCGCCTCACACACTGGAGACGATGCTAACGATCGTAAAGGAGAGAATAGAGAATTCTGTGTTTTAGACGGGCGCGGTGGGGCGTTGTAATCCTTACTAGTTTCAGAATAGTTCACTAGGTACTATCACCATCATTATCATCATCAACATCATCTGGTCCCGTGGTTCGCTTTCCTGCTCTTACGTCTCCACTTTGCACGATCTTTAGCCTCCCGTAAAGTGAGGTCATTTGGATGCATGTCAGTCCTTATGGCGTCAAGCCATCCCTTTATAAGTCTTAACATTCTAGCGCGGCCGCGGGCACCACTAGAGGGTCAATGTGCAAGAGTAAAAAATCATGATAATATTTATTCTTACCTACTACATTTATCATGAATTTTTGCACCTGAACAAAAACTATTCTGGTAACCCTAATTTTATCTTACCTTGTATCGTGCTTAGGACAGACATTTCAAACCGAAGGAGTAACACACAACTGTGCAGTTTCACAATATTGCAGTACATGGTTGTTTTTGTAATTCGCCAATTTTCCATTTATAATCAATTTATCACACATTTTCTTTAACAAAACTAGCTCTACAATGATTAAATAGATGACAGGAAGTAGATCATAAGGAAAACAAAGGCTTTTTGATGTCGGTTTGTTTTTAAATATTTTTCGTTCAGTAAAGAGCACCCCACGGCACGTTCGCCAGCATCCTTGCCTGCTGGCACCACATCTCGCGCAAAAAGCGGCCGTACCCACCTGAATACCAAATAGATAATAGACGAACATCTAACGAACCATTACTATTTATATTATACTGTTTATGTCTCATCAATAATTGTTTCGCATTTCAAATATTCTGTTATCTTATTTTTTAACCGACTTCTTTGCTTTTTCCTATCATCCGGCTACATAATTTTTATGTTAATACATTTTCAGTGCATCAATATTCTCGGAAGTGCGCGATAATCTCGCAGACTGGGAACGGTAGTAATTAAGGCGCGAGTTGACGCCGCGTTTTTCCGACGACATGAAAATGTATGAGCGACGCGACAGTTCGCTGACCGACTGCCGACTGCCGACTGCCATCGCCAGTCGCCACGTGCATGGGAAAATATTGATACATTTCATGTTTCCTGGACAAGTATTAATGGCGGAATATGTTGGATACTTGTCGTTGTGTCTTTATAGATGCATGTAGCTGGCGCGCAATCCGCAATGATATACATACCTACCTATACCTTTACTAAGTATCCCTATTATGAATACGAAAGTGTTTGTGTATGTAATATATTTGTTACCTCTACGTAGGTACTTTAGTTTAATATACCTGTTACGATACTTCTAAAAGAATACCTCACACGTTCTACTCTTGGTAGTTAATGCGTTTTTAATAAAGCTCCCAAAACTAACAATAAAAACCTGATCTTGTAGCTAACGGAATAAAGTTCAATGTCGATTAGCAGTATGATAGTGGTCAATGAAACTACTCAATTAATGAAGGTGTTCCTAAATAAAAATAGTGTGTTTAGTTCGGGCGATAATAATTGTTATAAATGAGGAGAGCCGCGGGACTGCAGTAGAGTCTACAGGCAGCGGCGCCCGCGCAGGCTTCTGGCAATTATTATACAACCAGACCGACCCTTTTATTATGTTTTTAGGATAAACATTGGAATTTGGTTTATTTTCGTTACCTCCGGGCTGGACTTTTAGCTATTATTTAGGGTTCAGTCATTTAAAAATACTTGGATTTTTTAAATTATTTTAGTGCCTTATACCGATGGATGAGTAGGTAATTCAATAAGTAACCCATTGCTTTGATAATGTTAGTAGAAAACAACTGATTTATCTTAGCTGGTGGATGTATGGCGACGACACAGACGGACGACCCATCTATTTGTCTAGACGTCAGCAGTGATGTGATGTAGGTCCCTATGATTGATGGGACATTAGCTTTTAGTAGAGCAACCCTCACCCCGGTGCCACCGCACCTCGCCGCACCGCACCGCACCGTACCGCGCGGTATATTGTTTTAGAAACATATCAAACTTTTACCCCCTTTGGTACTACACGCTGATGCATAAACTATGTGGTTTTGTTTGTCTTTTACAAGACAAATTTTATATAACTTATTTATCTGTTAATAAGGGTGTTATCTGTTCGTAAGGGGGTTGATCTATAAGACCCATAATCTAGTGGCTTATCGTTTCTTTAACATTACGATTTGAACATTCCGCATCGAGATATTATGTCCTAAATTCCTAATACTTACTACAGGTGATGTCCCTAATATGTTACATTTTCGTTTTCGCGAAATAAATATTAACAACTTATTGCAGCGCTGACTATATTGTTACGTTACGTCTATTGTAAAAATAAAATGAGTAGCGCTGTTCGATGAATGACGATTAAAACGTCAAAAGTATTATGGAGTTTGTGGTAACGTTGCCACAATGACTGATTATAACTGTGTCCTTATGATGTCATATCTACTGTTAAGTTTGAGGTCATTGGGCACTGGTAATATTATTTATGAGTAGGTACCTATGTAGGTAAGTACCGTAAAAAACCTACTTATTAATAATTTAAAGTAACACAGAGCTAACTTCATGTACACATCGCGCAACGTAGAGTAGTACCTATCTTCCTACATACCGAAGCCACAATTTTCAGTTTTCAATCGGACCAGTCTCCCGCTCAATTTGAAGGCAGACTGTCCCTTTGTTGTATCTTCAAATTAGAAAGTTCGACTAACTATAAATCCCCCACAAAAACATTTTCATGTAAAATGTAGCCAAGACGAGAGCGAGACCTTATGATGTGCACTATCAAAAAGTTATCAGATGTCCTAAAGAGCCAAGCTTATAATTCCACACGCCCTGAGTCCACAAGCACCTTACTTCACTATCACAAACTCAACATCTTAGCCAAATATGTTGCTTGGCCGTTTCGCAACCTTGCCTAGGTTTTCTATTACACAATACCTAAGTTCTTGCGGTGATAAAACGGCCAAGCACCATATTTTGGCTAAGATGTTGAGTTTGTGATAGTGAAGTAAGGTGCTTGTGGACTCAGGGCGTGTGGATTTATAAGCTTGGCTCTTTAGGACATCTGATAACTTTTTGATAGTGCACATCATAAGGTCTCGCTCTCGTCTTGGCTACATTTAACATGAAAATGTTTTTGTGGGGGATTTCACCTCTTTTTCTAGGTTGCTTATTTATTTTATTATTAATTTTTTTCCCAATAACACAATCTTTTAGCTTCCTAAAATTATTAGTAAATTTATTTTTAATTCATTTCTAATAGTTCGTGAATTAACGACTTACGCGCCGCCGCCGTTCGTTCAAGTCGAGTATTTCTAATATCCACCACACGTTTGGCCACCACTGGTGGATAACGAAACATCTTTTAAAAAGCATCCTCGTTGTCCACCACTGGAGACAACGGTACATCTTTCTAATTATTAATCAAACTTAGACTTCTAGTACCTCAAATAACATATTAAGTGTTTTGCGTGCGCTTAATTCCATCCCCTAATTTAAGGGTAAGGGGTGAATTATTAAAAAATCTGGAATTATGTATTTTATTATTTATAACAAGGCGTGCCTAAACAAAGCATTACTATGCTTAGCATCAAAATTTGAGGAAGTTTCATACAAATTGCCATCCCATAATTTTAGGGGTTGGGGATGAAAGTTTTCAACTTTTAGGGTTTTTTTGTTGTTTGTGTACTAATACCAGCTTACATACCATTTAAGCTTTCTAGGACTTCGGGAAGTACCTTATGAATTTTGATTACTATCAGTGAGTGAGTCAGTGACGGAATCGGAGGTTTTTAGATATCAATAAAATCTAAACTATAGGAGCTATGTAATTGAAACATTGTATTTTTATTAAGTACCCTAACCAAAGTTATGAGGGTTCAAAAAACCGACGAAACGTTTCGAGAAAAGGTGGGTAGTGCCCGTACGCTTCGCTGGCTCGTCTTGGCGGGGGCACTACCGTGCCCCCAGATATATTGACGTATTTTTGTCCTTATGAACGAAGTCGAACGTCTGCCAAAGAGGTCATCTGTACCGATAGTTACCAGCTTAGGTCCAAGCAAATAGATTGTTTTAGTTCCAACCATAAAGTTTAAAAACAGTCGTAGAACAAAAGTAAATTCATCATTTTGATGTAAAAAACTACCCTAGCACGTTGGAACAAAATAACCCTTTTTAAGGTTAGTACACTAAAAATGTGCCTCATGAATGTCGACCAAAATACGCTTAAGATTTGACCAAAACGTTCCTTTCAAATATGAACATAGCTGGCGGCTTCATAAAACATGCCGAATATTTGAGAGCATACGATCAGCATAAAGTGTGAGAGACCGACGACGATGGACGACGGAAGGTAGCCGCTTGTGGTGAAGGTGAGTCCAACAAAAACTGAACAATTTTTGTCGCTCAATCGTTAGGGCTGCGGCCTCGAACGTCGGAGGCATGCGGCTGGGACCGGTAAAGGAAGATGGGTAAGTTGTAATCTAGCATTTAAATAACATATTTTTATATTATGACAAACTCACGATATTTAAAATAAATAAATGATTTTAAAGGGATGTGTTCTCCGGATTATACGACTTTTAATATGATTTAATGAATAATAATGGGGTGGTACACGCAAACGAATGAAAACGCCGAGTTTTTTTTTTCTTTCGGTTTGAGACTAATATGGCCAATTTGGCGCCGAGATTTGTAAAAAACACCAGTTTGACAGTTCTTAATTCAAACCAAAGATCATTCGACTAACGCCCTCTGCCGGGATAAAAAGTTAGTGTTCCTCCTCATTGTATTGACCTGTCGTAGCACCAAGGACTCTAGGACGATACGTAGACAGGTGCAGCCACTTAGGATGACGGTCCACTGCCGATGCCGTCTTCCTTCTTCTAAATAAACGTGCTACATTTTAGACCATATTACTTAGGTACCACCAGATCAAACCCTTATCTAAAGTGTAAGTATTAAAAAGTTAGAAGTCTTTTGAAAATATATTTAAGTATGGACTTACGATTATTTTAACCAAAGAAATGCTAATATTCTTTACATAATTGTGATTATTAATTCCGATATCAAACAATATTCAAAATGCCATTATTATACGACACGGTATTTCGTCGCCAAAAAATCATCAACCGAACAATTTAGTAAAATGTTCCCGAGTGAATGGAGTGTCACTCTCAGTCCTCCCAACAAGGACAGGTCGGTCGCTCGACTCGCTCGCTCCTGCCGACTGCCCCCGCGCACACATGCCTCCAGAACGGACCACTTTTTGTCCACTTATGAAACATTCATAGTATGCAATTCGGTCCTTCTAACTCTTTCGATGTTACGATTACAATAAGTGATTTGCATTTCTATATAATTGCGACAACACTGACTGGAGTTTAGTATTTTTGTGTGGCGAACTGGCGACTGCCGGCAAATTGTTTGTTTAATCTGTGGACAGGTGAGAACAGCTAATTGCGAGTAACATAAAGTGGGAATGAGATAAAAAAGGATTGAGTTTAGTATCGTTTGAGAATTGCGATTCCGGGAAATCGAATTAGGCATCTTTAATAATACAGCAATAGTAACAAGTGACAATAAGTCACTTGTTACTATTGCTGTATTATTGTGGAGCAATTTCTGCAGTAAGTAGTAAAAGAAAGCTGCTGCCTGTTCTTTACATAACCTATCCATACAGTAACGATTTTTTTTTGTAAATTGGCGAGTTAGAGTTAGTACAAGATGACGATTTTGCTCTTTATAAATTTAGTATGAAAATTAAACAAAATCATAATTAATTATTTTAATTTAAACTATGAGTGTAAGGTAAGCGAAATAGTTAACCTAATTTTAATTATTTAAATTTTGATACCTACGTAAACACTACAGTCATCTTAATACTATAACAATCATTTTTATTATGTATTAGTGTACATTACATTAATATAAAACAATTAATTAATTTCATGCTTTTTATTAATCGATGCAAATACAATAAAGAGATGTAAATATCGTGAAATGGTGCGCAGACGCAGCTCCCACGCTGCGAGCACGCATATCAACTCCCGCGCAAAAACACAATCTCAGCGCCACAGTTCGAATCAGTCACAGATGGAAAACTTCTGTTTGTTGACTTTTGATGAAGCATTTCTCCTTGTATCATATTTCAAATTAGTGTCAGATGGGGAGGCAATTTGTTGTAAATTATGAAAATTCATGGGCAGTGGGCAGCCACGGGAAATGTTCATTTAAATAGGGTAAATTTTAATTCTGTTAAGTATCAATTATGGTATCTAATACAAAATAAAGTAATTCTGACTAAGAACATAGAAAATAAATAAAATGTTTGTTTGTCCCACTGACACTTAGATTAGATTAGATCACAGGATTAGATGAACACTACATTGTACCACATTTTACGTATTTAAAAAAAATACATGTTAAAATAAATACTGTCTTAAAACTAATTACAGTAAAGGTTCAATGGGCGACACTACCTATTGGCACATGCAGAGAGACTTGCAAGAACTCCGTACTTGTACCTGTAGTAAAATTGTACAGTAAGTACCTACCTACTTTACACTTTTTCACATACCTACCTACAGAAGATCAGTAAACATCCTGTTCTACCCATCCACTTTTGTTCAACGAGTCTTGAAAATACAATTTATTTAGAAAATTTTCTATGAAACTTTAAATCAACTGATATATGGACTAAGAGGACTAAGAGGTCTAAGAGGTAATTCAATGTATTTATTTTAATGTAATTGAATTCGATGAAATAAATGTATAGTCCAGAGGTCATTTAACTTAAGGATTTATTATTTTAATACTTCGATCATATATTATTTGATCGAAGTTTTAATAGAACAACTCCTATCAAAATTCAAAAATATATTTATATGTCCCAACGTAGGCGTAGGTATAGTACAGATACAGTGATACTTAAGCAATATTTACTTATAGCTAATTAAACTACAACTCCTAATTGAATGCTTATTAATTTCTTAGAACCCTGTTTAGTTTTGTTCTAGACAGTGAAAGTTTACCCACTGCAAGTTATAAGCGCAATGCCTATACTATGTCACAAATCTTGGTAGAGGCGAGTTCCGCCGCATGCATACTGATGTTGCTTAATTGTATTGTAAAAACATTTACATTGTGTCGTCCGCGACGAGGGAACTTCATATTATTTACAAAAATATTAAAATTACACTGAAATAAAGATAACATAAAACAACTAAACCGTTTTCTTAACAAAAATATTGATCGTAATTGTCAAACTTAGTGCTATACATTGCGCATTGAATGCAATAGATGTAAGTATGGTTAAATTGATGTTTGATGGTACTGTTCTAAAGAAGTTCAGGCGTTCTCTATTCCACAGTAGAAGGTGAAATCTCTTTGTCAGTACCTATATTAAAATAGTTAGAAGTCATGATATTATACATGCTCGTACAGTGACGACTTGTTATAGTCCGTCGTTTTTGCGCGAGATATCGGCGCAATCAGTCGCCGCATCTCGACCGACCGGACTGAGCCAGCGAGTTGCGGTTGTAATTGCTAATGGCCTATTATTATACACGACATTGTAACATCGTCGCATCGTGAATACCATCCATAACGTTGAGAAGATGACCAAAATCTGATAGGAGAGTTGTATGTTGTAGTAAAAACACGCTAACGTCAATCAAATTTCTACAATAATAATAATTTTACATCAAGCCAAGTATAGGTATTTAGTTAGTCCATAGCTAAGAGACGATTATCCGAGCAAGTGGTGGACGAGTTCTCAGACGGACGCCGCGCGCCGCGCACTTCACTCCCTCGTCGGCTCCCTTTCAAAGTTTTTTCCCTCCATCGAGGTTGCATTAATTGCGATAATTGAGCATCATTTGCGTCCCAATGATACCTATAAACACTCTAAGCAGCAATGTTGGTTGTTTTTGCTGTGCGCCTCACTTTGTGCAGCCCCGATGGCTTCCGAGGAACTATTTAAACAGTCTGAATTGACGATTTAAATAAATTATGATAGCGACGTGTCGACATGCTGGCGGACACGCAATTACGTGACGTTTTCACAACCACAGACGGGTGTTAACTCTGTAGCTACTTAGCTACCTACTATGTAGGTAGGTATAACAGACCCACATAGTACCTTACCACTTCGAGGTTCTGTGGTCAGAAGTGTTAGAGCATTTCAATTTGTGTTTCTCTCACGAGAAGTGACAACAGGGTTGTTCTACAGGAAAACTATCTACATGGAATTTCCAAACGTAGAAGAACAAAAGTTGTTCGTTTTTAGTGGAAAACTAACATCCTGTACGTTTTTGGATTCGAATCGAATATATATTAATATAATAATAATATATATATATATATATTATTTATTATATTATATAATTATATATAATATATAATAATATATAATCCATTTTATTGGCTTTCAATAAAATGGATTTTACTACTCATTTAATAATCTCGTCAGATGTTTCAGAAGAAATTTCAAACATATCTATTATATTTGTATACTTATAGTTATATGACAATTTCAATATGTAACCAATGTGTGTCAATGTAGGATGTGTTTTCATTATGTAATGTAATTTTATGGCGAAATAAATGAATTGAATTGAATTGAATCCAACTACAGATAATTATCGACGATGAAGAAGGCATTATCCTATTTACTTATATAAGAAGTTATCCTATTTATTCCACCTGTTTCAACGAGGTTGCATATTTGTACAGTGAGCAGAGTTCAGCATTGCGAAGGTGGTGCGCGCACACGAGCGACCTCGCCGCCGGCGCCGGCCGGCGCGGCGCAGGCGCAGGCGGGTGTGGGTCAGGCAGGTAGCACGAGCGGTGGATCGTAGTATTCCTAGTAAATACCTTGTGGTAGATTAAATACTTTATGGAGTAAAACAAATACGTTTCTGAAAACACGATCAAGTCAGAAGAAAATGAAACAGATGCGTTACGAAATCCTACCTTACCGATAGGTTTGAACTTTGCTTTCTCTTTTTTTGAGAGAATGAGAGTTATTAATTCTCCTCCATAGTATAAGTTGAATACTTACTTTAAACTACTAGTAGCTTGTAGGTACTATTATGTACTCTGTATCAGTTCAGTAGTAATAGTTCCAGCCAGCATCCAGTCCGTGCCCACTCCCGTCCCCGCGCA
This sequence comes from Idaea biselata, assembly GCA_958496205.1. Lineage (NCBI taxonomy): Eukaryota > Metazoa > Arthropoda > Insecta > Lepidoptera > Geometridae > Idaea > Idaea biselata. The sequence continues at coordinate 130,953 of OY292397.1, forward strand.
CGACATGCACCAACACTTCATCTTGATCGAAATATGTTTCAGCTCACCGGGCGCTCTATCGGTCATATATTTTTAGGAGAGGATTTTTTAGTCTATATTGTTTTTGATGGGTATTTAAACAAAAATGTTCATTCTTAATTTAATGCTCCCAGCGGGACATTGAATTCTAGAGCAAAGCCATTGTTTACCAAAATGCTAGTTAGTAACATAATTAAATAGTCATCATCAAACTACAAACGCTAAAGTATTCTACTTACGTCGTAGACTCCAAACGATTTGAGACAATCATTTCAAATGTTAGTTAAAAATCATGTTAAGTTAAACATCGTATCATCATTTCAAAGCTTTCCAGCCTATTCTTGTGCGCTGTTTTATTAGACGTTTAAATTTTATGGTCTGAGAGCCGAGTTGATGACTTTTTATATTCAAATTCACGACCAATAAAACTGATGATAATAATTTTTGCCATAATGAATGGTGTAATGATGCCGTCAGCCGGTCGGATGGACAGACCAACAAACCCCCGTAATGCAGGTTATCCGTCGGCGGCGATGCGCACACGCATTATGATAATTGCGACCTTTTCTCTCGGATCCTTCGTTCGAGGCCCTCGTAAACTTTAATGCCAGGTGACCGTCACATGCAAATTATAATCGACAGGTTCCAGACACACACACGTACAGACTGAGATGACCTCTGTGGAGTTTCGGTGTGGCCTTCGGGTGCTCACTTATTAAAGTTATTGACTCCAGTATGTGATATAACTTCACCTTAATAATATTTAGTGACTCTTAGACACGATAGACGAAGAACATCGTCCCTTTAATAAATTTAACGATATACATCTTAATTCATGTCAATAAATAAATGAGGTCGTGATGTCCAGTTGTTATCAGTAAACGAAATCGTGTTGGTTTTTTAAAATGCACCTGTAGGAGGTTATCTAGGTAAATCCATAAAGTTTTCGGTAAAACTCTAGTTCATGTTGTATGATGAACGTTGACCATTCGAGACGACACGGGTGCAGCAATATAAGTGACCCGCCGTGCGCCGTTCGCCGTGCGCCCGGGCAGGCTGCGCCCGCGCCGCTATATTTATCTTATGCTATCACTTTGAAAACATTGATTAAGTATTGTAATGAGCGCGATCAACAACGGTCTCTATCGCGGAATATTCTACAGTATTTACGATGTTATTTTATCATATGGGTGCCCTTATCCGTTCACTGCTGACCATAGGCCTCCCCCATACGACGCCTCAAATAGCGATCCCCAGCCACCTCCACCTTCATCCAACGACTTCCCGCGACCGCTAACAATGTTCGCTTCATCAAATCTTTTAAGTTAATGTGTTGTCTTGTATCTTTCATCCACAATTATCTTGCTATTTTTCAGCAATTTAGATCATTTGTGGAGATATAATATTGCTCTTTGTCTAGGAATTGAATAGGAATTTAGATACTTCTCTTGGTCTATTTCCTGGATTTAACTTCTACTATTTCTATTCCATTTTTAACACTTTTGTTTGTCTTATTAGAATAACACTTGCAGTTGCAGGTACACCCAGTGACCCACGTGAGTCCTTTTTCACACTTTGGATTTATATTGTACGTCAGAAATAAATCATCGATTTTTCACGATCAAGGGCCTAACACAGTAAAGCGTTCATTAATTCTCAAAAGAAAGCTAAGCAATCTAAATTCTCCCTTCAAAGAAAGCTAAGCAATCTAAATTCTCCCTTGAAAATTATTCTTATAGATAGCCGTATGGTGTGGTGCCTGATAGGTAGAGAGTGGAGGGTGACCGGTCAGTAATTGTGGATAGTTTGAGATAATGCGCGGTCGGTCGAGCGTCGCTCGTCGTCGGCCGGCGCAGGCGCAGGCGCGCCGTCGACCGCAATTATTTTTATCCGGGCGAGGGGCGGGGGACCGTGATTTGCGTACGCGCATATCCAACGTGTTATATCGGGCACAGCGTTTGGGATTACAGAATATCAATTCGGTCTTATATACCTACCTGTTCCGTTACAGAGGTTTATTCAACGGTCTCGCTCGATTCATTCTAAAAATTTCGAAAAACTGCTTTCGGGATAGAATTACTGATTCGTATCGTACACCATATTATTAGCATTTAAAGTTTCTTATTGCATGACACAATTAGATATCTACCTAATGAAAACATATAAAACACACACACTTAAAACACTTTAAAAATAAAATCAAAGTAAAATGGAAGTCACATCTTGATGTTGTGTTTATTTCCATGTAAATGGGAAAACGCAAGCCGGTAA
>OY292397.1:133441-227708 GCA_958496205.1 Idaea biselata
CCAACCGCCTAGGTTGAGACACGTATTCGAATACGGGTCTTGGTCGTCAACGCATCTCAAGTCCGGGAAGAATATAGTCACGTTCATATCTTATTGCCTATGAAAATAGCAGGTAAAACATAGACCATACCTCGTCGGAGAGGTACTACGTAAAGATGGCGAGATCCTACAACTGTCTGTCAGTAAGTAGGTACATGTGCTTATACTTACATGATGTTTCCACATCTTACTCTACTGTATGTCCTAATTTATTTGCATAAAAAAGCCTTCAAAACTTTGATTACAAAGGCAGCATCAAATGGTAGGATAATACATGCATGCAATGGGCCCACACTTAGTTATCTAGTACTCGTAGGTAGGTACTAACTAGCTCACTAGAACTTACATAAAGGTATAAGGATAGTTTAACCTGTGTTAGTTAATCTAGTCCGGTCCCCGCTGGGTCTCACGCTGCGCCTGCGCAGCATGACCTTGTAATTAAATACAAACAACACGCATGTCACCCATTCAGTTTTATTCAATAGCTAGGCAGCTACCATTTTGCTTATTTTAGCTGTGAGCTTGTCAGATTTACTGTTTGTGATATGTTATATTATTTTACATCACTCAAACAGTACAGGTAGGGTGGAAAAATAACTCATCCTCTAATCATTAAGTTCAGTTTCCATCGGCAAAAAAAAATTAGAAATGGAAAATTTATAACAACGATCGTTTAAATACTTAGTCACATACGATGCTACTTGATGCTAAACGATTAGCCCTAAAGCACCTCCCCATCCCCAAACCCACCTATAACTACCCATACGAAGCAGCGGGCAAGTTGCATTGTCACTTTAGGAATTTTGAAAACTAAATTTTGGTTTTGTAAGTCACCATGCTGACACTATTCATAATTAGGCAAGATTTGCCGTCGACGGATACCTTGCGGATTAAATCGACCAATTAAGGGCCCTATACTGAAAAACTGAAAATCCATGTCGGGCGCATCGAAAATTGTTGATTATTTCATGACGGAATGTCGTAGAACTTTTTTTTGTGTACAGATTGTAGGCGACATTGTTTCCGATATTTTAGTGCAGTTTCCATACAAATATGTCGAAACGTATTGAAGCCTATCGACATTTTAGCCAAATCAGACATTTTTTGTCTAAAATTTGGATAGGCTTTGCACCAATAGGAGGTTCTTGTCTTAAAACTACACCAAAATGTAGGAAACAATGTCACCTACAATCTGTACACAAAATTTTCGATGAGCCCGACAGGGATTTTCAGTTTCAAGGTCGTTGGCGTTGTAATTCCTCTTAAGGTACCTACATTGATTTTCGATAGTAATATGTAATTTCGCTGAAAACCAGGCTTTATATTTAAACAAGGTTGCCATTTTAGAGCAGTCAGTACTTACCCCAGCCCTAGTGTTCGTGTCGGATGCGCCGGCGCAGGCGCACGCCACTGATTGGATTTAGTTTAATAACCATAAAGCACCCGCGCTCGCTCGACTCGCGCTCGCGCTCGCTGCTCTAATCTCATGCTCGAACCAAATTGCATCAAACTATAAATATTGCGCAATTATATGAGTCTAGGCTGCGGATATCTACATAATTTATTGTTTACTGGTTCCCACTTGAAATTTAATACCCGCCATGGCTGAACTCAGACGATTTCATACAAGAACTGCTTCGGTGCTGTTAACTTGAGGTAAAATACTAAAAAGGTTTTCAAATTACTGATGCTGTGAAAATTAATGGCCAAGTGTTTTTCAAATACACTTGGCCATTTTACATCGTCGATCCAATCGCATTAGTTCAAAACGGCGAATATACACCGAATTATCTTCGTATGACAATCCCCGCCCCGAATCAATGTGACTAAAATAAAATTGTGCAATTTAACTTCGAAGAGTCTGTGGTCCAGTGATATGAAGTGTCACTAAAACGACTCTGTTACTGAACTTCGAAGTACGAAATTCCGCAGTTTGCGAAACCAAATGTGTAACAGTGCGATGTACGTTAGTTCGAAAGTACAATGTCGCACTGTTTATTAGATCTAAAGTATGCAAGTGCGATGTACGTCAGTTCGAAAGTGCACTGTAGCGAAGTACGAAATTGCGATGTATAATATGAGATTTAAATATAGGTATGTATGACCATTCAACAAAACAGGGGAGCCTTCTGTACCATCGCTATATTTTTATTTAATGTATCTTAATTTAAGACGTCATGTGGTTCAAGGTTCTATAGCGCCTAGCCTAGTTTTGAATAAATTCAGAGAGAAAATGGGAATTCGGTCCATGGTACATCTACCCGTTGTACCTTGGCCTCAACCGTGTCCTTCCTTGGACTCAATGTTCAACGGTAGGGTTTAACATTACTTATGTTACGGTTAAGGTTTGTTACCTTAGATTAAATCAAAAAACTAAAGATACGGTACCTAGCATATGTACCTACCTACCTGCTTGTTTTGTTGGATGGGTCATACATACCTATATTTAAATCTCATATTACACATCGCAATTTCGTACTTCGCTACAGTGCACTTTCGAACTGACGTACATCGCACTTGCATACTTTAGATCTCATAAACAGCGCGACATTGTACTTTTGAACTAACGTACATCGCACTGTTACACATTTGGTCTCGCAAACTGCGGAATTTCATACTTCGACGTTCAGTAACAGAGTCCACTAAAACATATGTTAGAGACTGTCCACTACCCGTGTGTGTAGGCATATAACTTTTATAGATATAGATTTCATGAGCAGTGATCAAAAACCTTGTCTCCCGTACGCTACACACGGTTACAATCCTTCGTCCAATAATGTGTTAATAACAGGTGGGCCATAAAGTGATGCATATCGGAGTGATCCATGCGTGCGTGTGCGCATGTTTGCATGCCTAATGTCAGATAATCGCTGACGTCGGGCTCCATTGAACACGGGAAAGCTGGGGCCTATTCCACAATAAATAAGCTGCTGTTATCGATCGAAGCAGCTTGTTATTGGCTTTAGGTGATGTGATGCGAAATGAAAAACATTTGTAAATAAAAATACATTCAATAATTTAGGCGCTACGGTGGAACATACAAACTTAGATATACCTACATACATAGGTACATACATACATAGACTGCCAAAACAATACCCTTTCTTTTGGCATCGGCGTAGGCATAGGATAAAATGCCAAATTATGATACTGAGAGGGGATTTGAAGCATTTTTCCTATGGCCAACAGCCCCGACTAAAAAAGTTCGGAATAAATGTAATAATAATAATATAAATAAATAATGCACGACGTTAGACACAGCGCAATCTAGCCCCAAACTAAGCACTAGGCTTGTACTATGGGTACTAGACAACGGATATACTACATATTATACTTTTTTTTTTTTTTGTAAATACATACATATGATACATAGAAAACACTGAATATCCCATGTCTTCGGACCGTGGTGAGTCCTAGGACAGGTTGGTTTCCTCACGATGTTTTTCCTTCACCGTATGAGTGATGTTATTAGCGCACATACCTTTTTCTTAAAGAAAAAGACATTGGTGCGCGGTCGGTCTGGATTCGAACCCACGACTCTCAGAATGAAAGCCGGGGTATCTACCACTAGACCAACACCGCTCACTACGTACTACAAATGTAGCCTGGGCATTGCTTGTGGCAGAGTTTCGGATACATTTTTTAAAATACACTATTTATTTGTCTGGAAGTCTAGGCTTAAACAACATTAGATACCGTAGACCGTTATTGGAGATGCCGTAGACTAAAAATAACATGTGTACCTAAGTCTATTTATGAGTAAGTACTAACTTAGCTCCACAATTGATAAAATGACACCTGCCTAGGAACTCACAATATAGCAACATTGTTGAACTGAATGGACTGTTCGAGGATTTGGACCCCGACCCAGTTATTCACAAATATTGAGCACGTTAGGTCGATTGGTATGACAACTATATTGGACAACCATATTGGAGAAGAAAAACTCCTCGTGCTCGCATATATTCATGAGAATTAAATTGAGATCATTTTTGGGTTCCGTACCCAAAGGGTAAAAACGGGATCATTGTACTAAGACACCATTGTCCGTCTGTTCGCCTGTATGTCGCCAGGGTGTTATCTCATGAACAGTGATAGCTAAACAGTAATTAAATAAATAAATAAATTCTGTGAACAACACACAGCGCCATCTAACCCCGTAGTATGCGACTAAGCTTGTGTTACGGTGACTAGACAACGGATATAATACTTATATCGTCTTTTCATCAATTTCATAGATGATGAATTCTGTAGCCGCTAACAAATACCAATACAACAAACGTGATTATCTGTGATAGTGGTACGGTACGGACTACGGAAACCTTCGCGCGCGAGTCCAACTCGTACTTGTTAGTTTTAATGATTAATTAGTAAATTCTCAGAAAAGAATAAATTTCCATGGCATGCGTAATCACAACAACAGATATGTCGGGCATGTTGACAAAAACTAGTGTCGGAAGTGAGCAACTATTCGCGGGCCGATATTCCTGGTAGCGACCGCCGGCCGCCGCGCGCCGCCCGCGCCTCCAGCCGACCACACCGGGGCGGGCACATTGGAGACAACTCACAGAGACAAATTATTCATTTAGGACAAATAACAATGTCCCACTTGTTGGCGTGCCCTTCAAATACTGCCTCCTGCACTACCCGAGACCTCTACGATGCAACAGACGGCGCTGTTGCCGCAGTCACCTATTGGGTTGGATATTGTATATACGAGTAGATATATTAAAACGGAATCGACACGATAAGAAGAAGAAGAAGAAGGAAAATACAAACTGTTCTATCTGTTCTGTTCTGTTATGATAAGTACCCGTAAAAGACGATCGAACCGTCACCGCACCGTACCTTTAAATTATGCTCCGATTTACTTCATTCATTATAGTCGCACATTGTTATTACTAATATCAGTGGTGCGGCGGTGCGGTTCGATCGTCTGTTACGGCTATTAGCTTAAAACACACGACACATTAGAAGACAGAAACAAAAAACAATAAGATAGAATAGACCAATTCAAAAACATAAAAGCCGCAATCGCAGGACACCTCTGTTTTTAATAAGGATAAATGTCAGCATAACAATATGTTGCGGCTACGTAGTGCAACCGCAGCGCTGGTCTTCCGGCAAAACCCATCCGTTGAAGAGTTTGTTTCGAGCGTCCTTCCCAAGTTCATTGATAATTGCACGTGTTGGGTGAGGAAGGTCCATTGATAAAGCGGTCACCCCGTCCAACCATAGCTGGAGACAGCGGCGGGAGGCGACAGGTTCTTGCAGTCTGTTCACGATACACGATACTTGCCACATTTCAGCCGAACACTTAGGTACCTACTTGAACACCTTGTTTATATTGCACCTTCATGCGGAAAACGAATCCCAAAAAATAAAAAAAATTGGTAGAACAAAATGGAAGTTCTAGAATGACAATTTGCCTTTTTACGAGTATAAACAGATTTTTAAAAACGACGAAAAAATATCAAACTTTTTTTGATAAAGTCGAGGATAAGTTTGGGTAGGTACTGTACCTATTCGAAAATCAGGTATTTTTAGGGGTTAGACGTCATTAAAATTGCGGATTATTATTTTATTTAGTTTCGACTACTATTCTAAACATGAATAGCTATTCCAAGACAGCTGGGTTTTTTGAACTACCCTAGTACACCATAATTAATTAATCTCAAAATCGATAATCAAAATCTTTTCGTAAGAAGTTCGTATTTCCAAAAGTCGTTCGCCTAGACGTGTAGAACAACCTCTTATTTTAATGCTTACTAATCCAACAACCCTGTAGGTAGAGTATAATCATACGTAGGAAGGAAGTGATTACGATTATCTTCCAATTTGAAATAAGACTCAACTTCTTAAGGAGTCATGACCGATTTTATGAAAAAACCCAAGTACCTACCGTAAGTACCTGAACCTCACAAGAAACACAAAACGTGGTAATGAATGCAGCAGCCGCGGTATTTAACTCATTCACAGCCCGCCGCGGCCCGCGCCCAGTGCCGGTGGTCCAACCAACCAATCACAATTAAACAAAACCACTTTCACACGACTAAAGCACTGAGTCCACTACGGATTATTACAACTGTGTCGATTGTAAAAACAAGACATAATTATGTTGTCATCTATATCTATAAAATCCTGACTAACTGGCTGATCAACGCACAGCCTAAACCGCTGATGATAGAGAGCTCAAATTTGGAGAGTGAGTTATTTATTATGCAACTGATGTTGGCATCAAAAACGATTTTTTAAAATTCCTACGAGATCCGTCTAGATAAAACATTAGCTAGACAGTTAAAGTTTGCTTGGTAGAAATCGCTTTGCAAAAGTCCATTTGTAAAGATCTAGTTTTGTATGCTGTCTTTGTATGTACCTACTACATAGGTAGACTGTAGATTGCCAAAGGGTGTGTTTTACTCGCAGCTCTCTAGTGGAAAGCGCAACAGTGGCGGGCAGTATCTTCGTTATAAGGATGTACTTAAGCGCAATCTCGTGGCATGTGTGTGGCATATCGACGGAAAAGTGGAAGGAGGATGCTGAGACTAGGTCAGTTTGGCGTTCGAAAGTCAAGGCAGGCATCTCGATTTTTGAAAAGACTCGCCTGTCCGACCTGGACCTGAGACGCCAAATCCGTAAAAATCGACCGAGGCCCGCATACAACTATACCTACAATAACATCGGACAACTCTATTGTGCGGACTGTGACCGGGTGTTCAAGACGAAGTTCGGTTTTGCCAGCCACATACGAGCACACTCCAGGAGATAGCCCAAGGTCGCCATCGTCGGACACGACGTGGACGACATCATCATCATCACTACATAGGTATGTACTGTTTATCAATCGATCCTTCTTACATTTTTAAATAGAATGCAAAATATGTGTTGGTACATGGCACCTATTCTATAACTTAATCGTCTCAACTTCGCTTTAGCATCGTCAGATGCTCGGAAACGTAGAAATTGTGTAGAGTTTGCTTTTGAAGTGTTAATATTTTCTTGCAAATCTACCATTAAATGCTGAACCATTTATGAAAAAAATCTAACGATGCTGCATCGATGTCGAGACGATTTAGTTGTAGAATACGTGCCCATGTCAGTCACCGAAAGCGATACAATACGCGAAGACCCTTATCCAGAATTCTGGATTCAAATGTTTCCCGAAATTCGGGGAATGAATTCAAATACTCTTTGATGGACGATTCGATTCGCGGAGACCTCCCCGATCACGGCGGTTTCTTGCGGCAAACGGGAATATGTTAGAAGGCACTTCGTTCATGTCATTGTCACTAGTACCGACCCGCAGGTTTACTTGGGCTAGTCATGATCATGGGGAGATATCGGCATAAAACTGCTTCTAAGGATTCAATGTAATTTTATCAAAAAACCTAGTTAAAATACGTTTTCAAAATCTATAGGTATTTACGAAACTGTTTGTCCTTGGCTGATTTTGACAAAGCACAATCCAATAATCGGATTAAGTCGGTTTAAAATAGAGTAAAATGTTGCTTCTACCTATCCAAGATCGCATTTAGTTTATGATCCCCTTATTAGTAGGTAACATCACTTTTTAAACGTCCACTGTCGACCCTTATCCAACAATAAAATTGAAACAGAGTCAAAGAGCAATTCTCCCATGAACTCCGATCATCGATTACTTATTAAACTAGCTAGAATTAACTATTTATACTAAAGAAGTGAATAATAAAACCGTCGATATAAATGCGTAACTAATGGATCAAACAGACAGCAACACGCGTCACGCGACGATAGGGGTCGCTGTGATCACCTCGTTAACACAATTAGAGGTCCACCGGGCGAGTGCCACCGCGGGACTACATGTGAGCTGCTACTTTTATACTCTGTGTATTGTCCCAAAATACAATACATTTTTCTTCTGTTTTCGCGATATTGGATTGAGATTAATAGTTATTTGTTATGCAAGGCTGCAAAGTTGGTTTTTGCAGCGAGTACTTGTATTGAAACCTGAGCTAGTGAAGCATTCTAGGATTGAAGGTTCAAATATAGAATGCTGAGCGTCGCAAAGGTTTCAAAGGTACGAGATGCAAAAACTTTGCTGCCGAGTGAAACACACAATTTTTCACCACACTACAGCGAGGAAAACGCTAGTTGCATTTTTCCGGTAGACAACTCAATTCGGCATTATATACCGCTTATTGTACCGTAAATAATAAAAATAAGCAAACAATCTCTAAATTGAATAATTTATGAAAAAACCTGCTTGATACTAATGATAATCTATTATATAAAAATCAATCCCTATTTCCCTTGGTCACGGCATCACACTTAAACTTTTACACATATTTCGATAATTATTTTTTTGTTGTGAGCGCTGTTGTCAGGAGAAGGTTCTTATGAAAGAAAAAATGGTAAACCGATTTTGATGAATTTTATTTTTTTATACTAAACGACAGGACAACGTCTGTCGGGTCAGCTAGTAAACAATAAATACTACATTGGCAATGCGCAACAATACTTTGTGGGTCGATGCCATGAACAAAAAAAAAAGAAATGAGGTTCCGGTTAGCGCATTTTCAAAGGACTTGCTCCAAATAAAAGTATCGAGAAGACAGATTCGAATTTTAAAATCTCTTTCCACGCTAGGGCGCAAAATGCGATTTTGCACGCAGAAATCAGCGTGCAAAACGATCCTTTCCGAGTTTGTGAGGTGAAAACTAATTTTTCATCCCATCTATTCGAAAAGATCTAGTCTAATCCCTGTAAACAGGGCAAGAACTAGCGCTTTGCTGCTGATGTTCCTAACAGGGATTTTCATAGCGTTTTTCCTCCCTGCTGGCAGGGCGATAATAGGATTTGAATTTGGAATGTGGATAGTTTTAAAAAGTTTCAATCAACAAAGAGTTCCTATCACCGTACTGCGTGTCTGATAGGTAAGTGATAGGGGATTGACCGAGCAGGTTAAGCAACACATGTGTCTGATAGGTGAGCGATGGGTGTTCGACCGTAGAGGTAGAATATTGGTAAATTGGAGGGTTTTGGTAGAAATTGGAAAGTTTTGGTAAAAATGATAAGGTTTTGGTAGAAATTAGTAGGTTTGGTGAAAAATTGTAGCTATTGGTAGAAAATGGTAGTTTTTGGTATAAATGGTAGTTTTTGGTAGAAAATAGGAGGATGTAGTAGAAAATGGTAGGTATCAATGGAAAATGGTAGGTTTGGTAGAAAATGGTAGGTATTGATAGAAATTAGTAGTTTTGGTAGAAAATGGTAGTTTGGTAGAAAAAGGCAGGTTTTGATAGAAAATAGTAGATTTTGGTAGAAAATGGTAGGTTTGGTAGAAAATACGTAGGTATTGATATAAATTGGTATAGTTACTGTCAGACGCGAACAATGGTCAAAGTACGTTACTCATTTTCTCATAGAGGGTGATGAAAAGTAGAATATTCACCTCGGGAGCAAACACTATTTTTCGCTCGAGTGAGGTACTTTGAATCCCTCGATTCGCTCAGGATTCTACTTAAGAATCCCTCGCTTCTCTCTGGATTCAAAAAACACTCTCGCCGGAAAAATGGTCTTTTCTCCGCTAGGTATACAATCTACTATTCCAGTTTTAATCGCGTTGCTTTTATTATTGTTAGCATTTTAAGAATGCGCTACGTTTCGAATTTTTTACAGATCTCTTCCTCAGAGGTATGGGAGGTATGAGAGGGGTACAGTGAGAAATTTGATCCTTGACCTATAGAAAGAAGAAGCATTTCAGTAATGCTGTTCATTATTTTCAACTAGCTGCGCTTTGCGGTTTCACCTGCGTTAGTCCCGATCTCGCGGGGATATCGGAATAGCTCGTGTTAATTCATATCGCAAGCTACATGTATACCAAGATTCATAGCAAACGGTTCAGTAGTTTTTACATGAAGGAGTACCAAACATACTTACCTACTTACAAACAAACTTTCACCTTTATGACCTAAGATTAAGTAGTTTCTTAGTAGCAAAATACCAACTAAAAGTGGCGTCAAAAAAGAAATGTTGCTTAAAAAATTTGACATTATAAAATTTCGTTTGCAATTATTATCATTGCAAACAATACACTCAAAATCAAACTGTAGGTAACTTGCAACTGGACTTATACAGTCGAAATATCATTGACTCAAAAATGTAAGTATGAAAAACTTTATTCTCCAAAGATAATTTTTAGGCTAGTGACTAGAGAAATTTGCCAATTTATTTATCAATTAAATTAAAAATTTAAAAAACCCCCGACTTAAAAAATCTTCCAAGTTAAAACATAACTAAACGTTAAAATAAAAAGGCAAAAATAATAAACCGAAAACAAATTTCATGTCTCTGAGTAGGTATGTGGTACCTTCCTTACGTTCCCGCGTCGGGGGACGCGGAAACGTTAGATACTATAAGCACGGGTCGGTTACCATCAACTTCTGTGAAACATTCCCGCGTCCCCCGACGCGGGAACGTAAGGAAGGTACCACATACCTACTCAGAGACATGAAATTTGTTTTCGGTTTATTATTTTTGCCTTTTTATTTTAACGTTTAGTTATGTTTTAACTTGGAAGATTTTTTAAGTCGGGGGTTTTTTAAATTTTTAATTTATTTTTTTTATTTCACCCTTTTTGTAAGAGCGATTTTGATTAAACATGCATATTGTTCTCACAAAAGTAAAGTCCTTTCAATTGATACCCCACTCAGGTATATTTGAAAATATTCGGTTTTTTTCCGAGTTTGACCCTACATATACTTTGAACGGCTAAGCCGATTTTGATTAATCATGCATATTCTTGTCACAAAAGTCAAGCTCTTTTATTTGATACCCCACTCGGGCATATTTTAAAACATTTGGTTTTTATTTCCGAGCTTCAACCAACATATATTATGAACGGCTGAACCGATTTTGATCAAACATAGCTAAGAACACTCGCGCAAACGTCACCTATCAACCAAAAAAACTACATTGAAATCGGTTCATCCGTTCTTGAGCTACGATGCCACAGACAGATACACAGACAGACAGACAGACAGACAGACAGACAGACAGACAGACAGACACACAGACACGTCAAACTTATAACACCCCTCTTTTTCCGTCGGGGGTTAAAAAATAACAAATGTTATTTAACATACGCCAATTTTTAACCCCCGACGGAAAAAGAGGGGTGTTATAAGTTTGATGGAATTAAAGATTAACTAAGAGACTTAATTGCAATGATATTTAATGAACCTAGTAGAATTAAATAAATAAATATGTATTTTATTTGTAATATAGGTACATTATTTTATTTTCATAATTTATTTATAATAATAAAATATAGGTAGGTACAGAACAATTAATTCTACAGGTAACCTCTAAATAACTTCCTGGTGGAAGTAATTGATTTGAGGGATAAGGCAATATTTTTAATCTTTAAAATGATACTTTGGATATTTTTTATACACAAATATGCCATCTGGTATCCTACCCCACTTGCATGCCACCAGCATGCCGCCAGCATACACCGCACGAAGACAAAGGACATTCATATCAATTGAACACAAAATAGTTAATTTACCAATTAATCGAGGATCGATGCGACTGCAATTGACTCGCATTGCTGATGCCTTGATAACATCGATTACAGTGTTAGAGACAAAACATCTCTGGTTGGTACTATAGATAGTACATCGGTGTTTTTTTTTATATTATTCGGCCTTTGAACAAAACTTATTGGTCCCTACGAAGGGGTTATTTAAAATGTTTTACAGGCTCTACGCATCACTAAACACACAACATTTTCAAGATTAAGATCTTGAATTAAAAAAGGACAATATTTTGTTAAGTAAAAATGTTATACCTAGATACAGAACATGTATCTATAAGTGGATTCGCCGTTCTCTCTACCAGCACCGTACGCAGTACCTACGTTACCTATAGTTATTTTACCTCTACAACACAAATGCAATTGCCTCGCATTTCTGATGGGTTGATACCATCGGTCGCCACCACTTTATATGGAATCCAGAGGTGAAGGAACTTTAATTTCAATGTTATTGTAATTGGTTAATTACCTCATGCTTATACCCCATACGACTTCAAGAATTTGACTAGGCAGTTAGTTTTAGTGATACGAAGTGATGTGTTATTCAAAAGAGGAGGCACTTTAAAACTTCAGTTCAACTCTGTATTTTTTTGCCAAGTCTACCTACTGAAAATTGACTGCTATGAAACTTGTGTGCCTAATCGGTAGGTAATTTGAATTCAGGAATCACTCTTCCATCAGTGTAGACTGGCCTGTCCTAATTTCGTTGGGATCTGGATTTAGGTACAGCCGGGGGCAGCTGAACAACGCACATTCCTAAGTCTGTAAGTAAGAGGTGCACACTGCACAGTGCACAGTCATCCATCAGTGTAGTAAAATGCCTGTGTAGCTATACCTACACAATCGCGTAAAAACCTTCATCGGGTATCTGTCGATGTCATGCAGGATGACAAATGGCCACAGAAAGACCTGATTAATCCTCGATAATCCTCCTCTACTTATGCATTCAGTGCCTAGAGCTTATTTGAATACATAAGCGTCCATAATGTGGCTAATTAAGGAGTCGCAATTACCGTTGAACAATGGATGCTGGTAGACAAGCAACCATTGCGATAAATTACCATTCAATCAGTTGAGACGCTGCGTGGGCGGGGCGAGTGCGCGCGCGCAGCCTCGAATCGCCGCCCCCCTCGCCCGCCCGCGCCACGCCCACACGCAGCCACGGCTGTGCCCCCAGCCACGTGGCCCATGTTTGTGGTAACTCGCTACTACCACACGATAGGTTCAGTTAATTGTCTAAACGACACCGTATGAAGAGCTGTTTCATGTGCATGTCCATAAAACTGCGTTGATTTAGTAGGTACCTACTGCATGAACTGATGCAGGTTTATCTGTTAAGTTTGGACTCTCCGTGTGTGACGGCAATAATACCTACTCTAGCTTTACTAAGGTAAGTAAGTAGCTGTCACATTTCAAAATGACATGAAATTCAACATTCTTGGGGGAAGCTGAACTTGTCACATCTTCGTTGAATGACAGTCACTTACCATAGTGGACAACCGAGTTCCTATCTATTCCAAAAAAAAATTAGGTATAGTAACAAATTGCTCGTTTTTAAACATAGGTGACAATAATGACAGTTGGTACAAAAGTGGTCTAACCTGTAGGTCTAACCCACAGATGTAGGTAGATCCGTAAACAAAAATCAGACGATTTAAGTTATATCTTATCCTGAACAGGTATAGTTACATATCCTAAGGGCGTGGACCTACCTACTCTATGAAAATATCAACTTTCTCTACCTAATTGCTATCGACAAGTTGTAGGCAGTACCAGGTATTTACGCGACGATTATAATTCAATCGATGTCGCTTTGTTATCGAGTTATCAACGTGGCTTCCTGTTAGATTGGCTTGCTGTCAGACCGCTCAGTCGGTATGTACTGTACGTAGCATAGATCTAAGCATAATACGACCGTTTAGATAGACCCCTGATTTATAACAATTACCTTCTAGAGTGGGATGAATTGATTGCTTCTTCTTTGCTTCCTATCAATGGCAGCAAACATATATTATAAAATATATTACCTACACCTCCCAGACCAAAGTTCAGCCACAATCAGGGCGGAATTGATAGCATTCATGAGGTCCTCCCTTGTGCAGTCATGTTCTGATCTGGAGCACAGTCACTTTCGGATTTCGACGAGTACGGCTTCATTGCTAAATGACTACTTAGGAGGGAAGACGAAGTATAGGTAAGTCTTCTGTTGTTATCCGCGTATCGCTACCGTTTGCCTGACCTCGAGTCTAATTCGTATACAAAATTGGCTTCAACTTGACAAACGTTACCACGTTTCAATTGAAATTTGAGTTTTGTGCCAAGACTCTGTAGGGTAGGCTATTTGACGCAGTTACCACGAAGCATTGCTATTTTACTCCATACGCGGATGCCATTTCTAGTCTATTCTACTCTACGGTAGGTACAGCCAGGTTTCAAAGTGGTCATTTGAGTACCTAAATGCCTTCAACTCTCATGCATTAAGTAAATATGATATGAAAGGTCTCCGCCCATACGACGGAGCTAGCCTGTGCATCTGTGCGAGTGTGCGCACTTACCTGGTGCGTAGGTGCAATGTTCAAATGGTTTCAGTTTCAATAACAAATACCTGGTAGGTAACTATTTATTATATCTATCGTATTATACGTTATAGCTGCGTCCCGCGGTTTCACCCGCGTAAGTCCCGAGCCTGTGCGAATATCGGGATCAAAAGTAGCCTATGTTACTTAGGGTGAATGTAGCTTTCTAATTGTGAAAGAATTTTTGAAATCGGTCCAGTAGTTTTTGAGTGACACTCACACAAAAATACAAATATTTCCTATTTATAATATTAGTATAGATATACCCCGTAGCCAGATCAGTCTAACCAACAGTGTGACCATTGAGAAATGTCTGAAAAACGCATTGATCACCTATGCCCGAGTAATAACTGAAGTAAATATCTAAAATTGTACCGAATATTAGGCGTATCCCTAATGCTTTTTTATTTCAACACACTTAGGCTTCGTCTTTAGCCGAGGTGCCCTACTAGATAAACTGTGCTTGTACTATGGGAAGTTTCATAGTGAACTTTGGGTATTACCCCTTTCGTGACTTAGGTTGATACCGCAGGCTACAGCTAGCTAATATCAATTACAAAATTAAGTAGATATAATCCCCTCGATAAACAAACCTATTAAGGTAGTAAGTAAATTACTTATTCATCACAATAATAAAATATGTAATAATTCAGGTATTTTATCACAATAAACGTTGAAATTAATCTTATCTGTGAAATTATGCATAAAGGTACATGAAATCACCTGATAGGCAAATTGAAACATTGCGTGTATTCTCAGAAACTGAATGAATCATAGATTGACGTCAATTTTACAAGAAATACCGACTATAGGTAAATGCATTAATATAACTTTGGGAATAACCCGTTTGCGCTAGCCCTATGCAAATTAGTTGTCGGGTCGGGACCACTGCACAAAATCTGCAGCAGAAAACAAGAACACTCACACCCAGCTGTTACTATATCGTTACCTCTGGGCACAAAGGGCGTACAGGACTTTACGGCGTCTAGGGCTTGTTGACACTGTCTTAAGGATCCGGGCCGGGGCGGGGACGGGCTACTTTTATTTTTATTTTTTTATTTATTTATTGAGATTTTATTTATTTATAACACCTTTACAGTTAAAACCAATACGATGCTTTAACAAAATTTTTCAAAATATATTTTAAGTATTATCCTATGTACCTATGCTAAACATTAAATAATAACCTACTTTTTGTATGAAGACAGCACGGACGCGGCCCGGACAACATGCAAAACAAAAGCTGTCTTCATACAAAAGTAGCCTGTCCCCGCCCCGCCCGGACACGGCCCGGTCTAGCATAAATCCTGCTTTATACTAGACCGGTCGGTGTCCGGGCCGGGCGGGAATAAGCTACTTTTATATGAAGACAGCTTTTATTATGCATGTTGTCCGTGTCGCGTCCGTGCTGTGTTTATCAAAAGCAGCCCGTCCCTGCGCTGACCCAGACACGGCCGGCTCTAGTAAAAATCATCCTTTACTCAGTTTTTAATTCTCTGTCGATCTGTATATTCGGTGTGGCAAAATTCGAATTAAAATGCTTTTAACAATTAATTTAACAATAACGTTAAACAAACTTTACCGTTTTTATTTTTTTTTTTATTTCCTGAAACATTGCATTTCGTCCTTTACAATCTTTGAGCCAAGAGGTATCGAATATTCACACAGATAAGAATGAGTCCAATCGAAACAAAATGACGATTTATGCAGACAATTGTTATTCATTACTTATTCGAAGTTAGTTGCACAAATTTTAAATAGATTGCGTCACCGATAAGCCTACTTAATCACTAGTATCTACTTAGGTAGGTGCTACTTAAATAAATAATCTATTTACAGACCCCACCTTAAATTTAATAAAAAAATATAAAATGATTTTACTTATACCTACCTATACATAAATAACAAATCTTCCGATAACGATCGTTGCTTGGGCACTACACTATGCTATTGTATAAGTTAGATAATCCTGGGTACGTATGTACTAATATAATAAAAGGGAAAGTTGTAAGTGTGTAGCTATGGGTGTGTGTTTGTTGTTCCTTCACGCAAAAACTACTGAACCGATTGCTATGAAACTCGGAATATAAATCAGCTGGAGACTTGGAATACCTACCTGGAATACACATAATCTACTTTTATCTCGATATTCCTATGGGACCGGAACTTACGCGAATGAGACAGGGCGCTGCTAGTATAATATGGATTCGAAAGTTTGTTTCCTATTATAATAATAATAACGTGACAAATGCGTGATAAACTGATAAGTTGTGATAACATAATAGGACCGATAGATCGGTCCTATTATGTAGAGGTACCTACGAGCATAATAATAACTAGAATCCAGAAATATCTCGGAATTACCCCGAGTAAAGCTGCAGACCGCAGCTGGTACCTACCTACCTATCAAAATTATTACAATAACGCATTGATAACCTAAATATAATCCGAACGAGGTACTTACATAAGCCTTTAAACGCGAACCTCTATCAATAAACAAACAAACAGTTTATTTTCGCGAATATTTCCATCTTATCGTAAAGAATAACTTAAACAAACATAGCATAGATAAAACAGGTGTTTTTTTGTTAAAGTAGGTACCTATGTGGGTCACCGCCGGCCGCGCCGCGCCGCCGCAGCGTCGCTCAGCGGCGCCGGCGCGGGCGCACCTGCGCGCACACACGTGCAGTGCACTGTCTGCCATTCACAAGTTAGGTTACCTATTTGACTACCTAAGTACCTAACAACAGGTATCAAACAAGTTGTTGTCTAGTTTAGACTGTTTTTATGCCTACTATATACTTTATGTAGGTAGGTATGTCTCATTAGGGCTAGTGTTTCATCTTTAGAGACAAAGTTATAGCAAAAGTGATGTGCGAAATACTTTGACTTTTATTTTACGAACGGGTCCCGGGCTCCCGAGATGGATGCAACCGGGAACTGATGTTCCCAGTGTGTGATGATGATGAAGACTTTTATTTTGTTTTCCAGGTAAGGAACCCAATCGTTCTTGCATAAGCATAACGTAACACCTAACGGGTTCAAACCACGCGGGCGAAGCCGCGGGCAGATATACTAGTGTGTTGATTATAGTGAGTCCCCATGAGAATCACTCATGGGGATGTGCAAAACTTATGAAATTATTAAAAATCATGTCTTAAGACCAGAATTTAAGACGTCGAATGCAAAGTGGCCACAGCCAACACCAAGTCTTAGATGAAAATAAAAATAGTAGATACGGTATATTCTAACATTGCGTATTCGAAAAATGTGCTAGAAACACCTACATGCATTTTCATAAAATTATTGAATTTAAAAACAGTTGTCTTTAAGAATGATTCAGTTTTTGTAAATAAGCAAAAAGGCATTCTTATGGATGTCAAAAATATAATCGCAGTGTGACAGCACGTGCTCACGCGGCAACGGTTCGACATACGACTGAGGCTAGTGCGTCAGCTAGACGCAGTTTTATAGTCTCATTTTCCGAGACTAGGTACCGTATCTTTAGTTTTTTGTTTTAATCTAAGCACCAAGTAGGTATTAGCAACAACAACACGGAAAATTGACAATAATATAAGGCAATTGGCGGCATTTGGTTTGATTGGTAAACTAGTGGAGCCCTCATAATCCCCACTAAAAGGACCCCACTAGTTGCAAACGTTTTTTTTTTGTAAGATATCAGGTTAAGGGAGTAAGCCTTTTCAATGCTGTGTCGCCTTGGCAAAGAATAGGGTTACCCCATCTCTTCCCGTGGGTGTCGTATAGGTAAGGCGACTAAGGTATCTAACAGAGACTAACAAACATTAAGTTCTCCTCACGCGGTGGCGGATGAACTGCTTGGTCCCTAGGAGGGTTGGTGTAAGACAGGCGGCAGGCCTTAAAAATATTGCCAAATCTATTTTCAGAAAGGATGGTCAATGATGGACGACTTAGGTACATAACTAATGCGACGAGCCCAATTAAAAAAAAAACTATTTTTGGTTTAGCGGACCCCGGGCTCCCGAGAAGGATGCAACCAGGACTAGGGCATGCAATATCGGAAGGTTTTCAATCCCGGGGCGATATCGATATTAAGAGCTCAATCCCGGGATCCCGGGATTGATTACTGGGATTTTAGATATCGTTAAAAAAGCGAATTTAATACAATAAAAATGTGTTAAATATGAAATATATTTAAGACTCTAGTGGTTATTCATTACGTAAATAGGTTACCCCGAGGGCCGTCCACCCCATCATTTTGGAAATTTGGCGGACAAATAGCCTAAACCCGAAAGTGTCTAAACTTTCGCGCCAGATTCTAGGCGCACCACTAAAATGATGTTAGCAGAAAAATTTTGCATGCGAGCTTGTACCTATAAAAAATACTTTTCTTAAAAATTGCAATAAATCACGTTACTTTTATTGTTTTAAACATTTTACCAATTCCCTACGCTTCTAAATCTTTACCGATCTCTTCCTCAGGGGTAAGAATAATTTGGGTTTAATTTTAATAGTTCCATTCAATCATTCCATGAGGAAAAATATAGCTAAAAAAACCTTAATTTATACCCAAATAGTAAATTGCTCAAATCTCGATATCGGATCACTCAATCCCGGGATTATAATATCGAACTTTTGCGTCCGAGATCCCGGGATTACGATATCCCGGGATCCCGGGATTCATGCCCTAACCAGGACCATCGCCAAGATGAGAAGATCAGGTTAAGGGTGTAGGTAAATACACGTTCTTGGCTGGCACACTAGAATGATTACAGCTATAGGTTCCTATATACTTGCACGTGCCAGACAACGTACTCTCATGTGTTTACACTGACTAGCATGCCTGTTTGGAGACTGTCGATTAATGCCGGTAACGACCATGCACGACATACCTACTGTTATTTTTTACAGGCATATCTCAAGTAGATATCTAATGCTATTATCTAAGGTGTTTGTGTTTTTAGCTGATTAAATAATAACTAATTTAAATATTCAATACAAACCGAATCGAATCTTATCTACGGATCGATTGACGCAATTTAAATAATGAGCAGGTAATTGATAACAATAAGTAATCGTTGAGTTGATTCATGAATATTAGCACCTGGGTGCGCCCCGCAGTTACACCTGCGTATTTCTGGCCCACTGATGAGCTAGGCCAGCAAGCTATTGCAAAATGTTTGCAAAACTGACCGGCCAGACAGAGTCGTCCGTTTACTTTATACGATGTTTTTTTACTGGTTTACTGAATCCAGTAAGCCAGGCTAATCAGGCTAATTGTGAAAGCCAGGCTAATCAGGCTAATTGTGAAAGCCAGGCTAATCAGCCTAATTGTGTGGAGTAAAAAGTTGATTAAAAAGCCTGACATACAAAACTGCAGAGTTTAATTTGATGTAGGGAGATGTTTTATAAGAATTGTAAAATAAGAAGTCTACGAAACAGTTACTAAAAGTTCTCAACTAAAGGCACATTATCAGAATATTAAAATAACTGAATAACGTTTTCTTTACGGTAATAAGCAGACCACGTTGTTTAATATCAGACTGTAATCTGACGTTTCGATTTTTTGTATAATAACATTTCTTTAGGAAGATGTATCAAATCGTAGTCAACAATTAAAAAACAAAGTTTAAGTACATTTGAATAAAACCGAGATGAAACGACTTCATTCATAGTCCAAACAAGTGTAGATAGACTTAGGTACAAACGTGAAGAAAGTAAATATTATTATACCAAGTACGGTTATTTCAGTTTTTCTCTACCTAAGTATATTCTATCAACGATCATAAAATGCTAGCACATACCTGGCTCAAATCCATGAATCAGCTATCACCTTGACACTGCCACTTATCAACACTACTGTTCGGTTTTGAATAAATTATAATATAATAATCCGCGATAAGTGGGACTCTAGCTACACGAGCCGCGATCGCCGATCAGTCGGTACTATCGACGGAGGATCGGAGTCAGGTGTCACTCGGCACTCGCTCGCGTTTGAATATCGGATTGATATCGATTACTGGACCTATCCCTAATACAGATATACCTACACTCACGATGTATCACTGTATGTAGGTACGTATGATTTTAGAGTTCACATTCTATAAATCAAATAATGTAGTAGGTACCTACACGACATAATGTTTTACACGGTTTTGACATTTAAGGGCTACTTAAACAGTTAAGCAGCTGTTAAACTCATTTTTTTTATTTTAATATATAAAAAATTTGAATTTAACAGCTGTAAGATGTGCTTTTTGAAAAAAATGCTTTCCAAAACTTTAGTACCCGGCGGGATTCGAACCCGCGACTATTGGTAATCCGAACCAACGCGTTAACCGCTTCGCCACGGGTAGCCCTCCAGCCAAGTCGAATTTAAGAAAGCACCTCTTCGTGTGTTCTTGCGAGTAAGGCCTCGTAGTTACATCTACCGGCGAACTTTGCAGATCGACTCGGCTTCCCATATTACATGGAAATGATTACAATATAAGATGACACATTCCAAACATGTAAACATTATTTCTTAGTGTTAATCCACACTTAGGAATACTGCTTTTTGAAAAAATGCTTTCAAAACCTTTAGTCAATCGTTTTTGCATGAAGGAATCAATAAAATGATCAATCAAGCACACAGACAAACTAACACACTGACGGACAACTACCAGAAAAGTTACTTAAATTTTGAGGGCTACTTGAACAATTAAAAAGCTTTTAAACTTAAAAATTGCATACTAATTTTAAATTTTAAAAGCTGCTCAATTGTTTAAGTAGCCTTCAAATTTTAAGCGGCGTTTGTATCATTTTAGTTATTTATCCTAAACCACTGCAAGATTATATTTTCTAGGTATACTGAACCATTTGAAACCATATCAAAAAACAGCATGGTCTTAGTGTAAGTTTGAAGATTGTATTATTTGTTCAGTCGATAAGTGTGAGATATGTAGAAAGTTATCGACTATCGCAAGCAAACAGTTCGGGAAACGACCGCATGCGCAAGTGGTAGGTAAATACTGGCCCGAGAACTGTGCCGATCATTATCATAAATATATGGGTACTTATCATATTCTGGCATATATACGACTAGATCATTATAATACGCAAAATAGTTCGCGTAGGTTCAGTTTTGCACACGTTTAAACTAGATCCACATACAATTAATCATTTCATTTCCTAGATGCAAAACAAATGATGATCGAAACAGAAATAAATGACGATCGAAACATAAACAAAATACGTTCAGAACGGAAGCAAAAGACGATCGAAACAAATTTGAAACACAAGTAAATGTATTTATCCAAAATGAAAAAGAAAAGTTTTTAGAAACGGTGGGGCACAAACAGAATCATAAGTTACATACAAGCGAGGCAATGAGGTAAAATGATAAACGAACGGATAAAAACCCATAACATAAGGGAGACAGACAGCTTCAGTTAAATAGACAAAGAGGAATAAGCAACAATAAATAACTTGTAGCCGTGGGTGAAACAAACCTTCTATAGTAACTACTGCTGCACCTATTACCAGTCAGTAGGTACCACGCGAGATAATAATTCCCCTGTAATACTGTAGTATTACCTCTAACATAGACATGGAAGCAAGCGTCGAAGACACTAAAAAGCATATATGATGCAATATGCATATATGAAACAATAAAGTTAGTTTTGTAGACAACTTCGTCAACAACGTCTCATTTGCGTACACGATGCATACAAAACTTGCCTAATATAATGGCGGTATATGTGATTCTACTAGGCATCTCACATGAAGAGTTTATAAGATTTAAAAAATAACTTAGCGACTATACTTAATCGTATATGTGCTAACTTTTCCTTGCAAAATTATTGCAAGTTTCGACTTAGAGTTGACTGAAACTGCAAACACTAAACGAAAATTTAGAATCCCACTAATATTATAGATGCGAAAGTTAACATCTTTGTGGGTCAATCACGCAAAACCTATACTGAACTGATTGCAATGAAACTTGGTATGATGCTTGGTAGCTGGAGATCTGAATTAACACATAGGCTACTTTTTTTTACTGATAATCCCACGAGATCGGGACTTAAGTAAACTGATTGTGATGGATTTTGGTATAGAGATAGATAAGGCCTTTGAATACGATATTAGCTAGTTTAGATCCTGATATTCCTGCGGGATCAGGACTAACGCGAGTGAAACCGAGACGCAGCTAGTTCTAAATAAATCTAATAATTACGTAATGAAATAGCTAGTACAAGTGAAGGCATTGTCTGATACTGTCTGTGCAAATATTGTTCAACAATGGTAGCATTGTTCGAGTCGAAGTGGACAATATTTATACTTAAATCAATATTGATTCATTCATGATTATTCATACGACATTTCAATATATAGTAGGTATTGAATCTGAATACTGCAAAAACAAAATATAATGTTTTTCGCGCAGTTTTGTACAAAAACATATTTTAAGTTCATACACAGATCCGATTTTTCCCAACGCAAGCAACCCCTGGAAATCTGGATTTGTATAGATAAATCAGTGAGGTGCCATCTAAAAGTATCTGTTTATAAACTGGTGCAAAATGTAAAATAAATTACGTCCAGCAACAGCAGCAGCAATATTATATCCAGCAAGAGCGAAATCTACTCAGGTACTCGTAAGTAGGTATGTTATTTAAGTGTTGACGAAAAAAACAGCTGCCCAATTTGTATAAAAAATTAGGCGTCATTTTAGGTTGCATTTTGTAATAAATACACCACAGCCTTGTATTAAGGAAATCTGATAATGGATAGAATGTGTCCTAAGTCCACTTTTCAAGTTTTATCCCAACCGGTTTAGTAGATACTTTTTGAAACAACCACATAATTATACAATGCACATTCATCGTCTCAAACTTTCGCGTTTCTGAGTTGGTAGGCAATTAGTCGATTAAAAGTCTATAATTTAAGCAAACAGAAAAAATCAAACAGTCATTAAAATAATTTATTAAATACCTATGCATTAAACATGCACATAGGTACAACAAAACAATGAACACTAATATAGTGCTAATCTTACACTCTATCTGCATCTAAATCTGCACTAGTACTTTTTTTCATGCATAAAAGTCCAAGTGTACCTATTTTTGCGGTACGCCATTTTTTATTCCACTTAGCAATGATATTTTAGAAAGCGCGAGAAGTTTAACATCTTCTAAGCCTAAGTTTGACATCTTTTCCCTTCTTGTCTTCCAATAGCAATTATTTTCCAGTAAGTACATATTTTCCAACTGCTAATTTCCATTACATATTTTCCAAGTGCAATATTCCCATATAGTTCCCAGTCGTGTGTTGCTCGCACATATCCCAGTATACTCCTACACTATAGACGCCCGCGTCGCCGCCTGTGATACCTCTACTGCCTGGAACGGGACATACAAGCCATGTGAATCGCTGCGTCATGTATTATTAAATATTACAAGTGTTTTATTCATTGACTACTCGCTTCACGCAGTTTCACTCAGGTTTGAGAAATGATTTAGATGTAAGCATTGTATTAAGTAGTTCAAAATTAAATTTCGGTTTCTGCTTTTATTATTTTCAACGGTCGACTTTGCAAGGACTTTACAGTCCCTCATGTTCACGAGTATACCTACTGAGGTGTAGTTTGCCATACTTTTTTTGTAAAAAGTTGGAAATCTCCCTAGTGATTTGGGAGATATCAGATGACAAAGAATAGGTATTACAAAGATACTCGTGAAACATAACTCTTGCTTTGCAGTCGGGTTAGTAAAAACACAAAACACACACAAAAACACTCACTAAACAATTTTTATTCTTTAAATTGTTTGATTTTTCTGCTGACTATACGGAAAAAGCACTGTGACGAATTAACTATAGTTTAAAATAATAAACAAGTATTTTATCACAAAATATAGAACTGTGACAAATTTACACATACTTTTTTTCGTGACGAATTAACTTTGTGACGAATCAACAATAACCCCACCTATTTACTATTATAGAAATAAAGTGTAATCGCTCGCCATGCCATACATACTAATATTCTAAATTGAAAGTTACTCTGTCTATCTATGTCTAAACAACTGAATCAGTATTGATATGTTTTTACAACCTGATACAACCTAAAAAGTATTATAGAAATGACTACTATCTGTTATGATTGCTAATTTATGCAAGTTTATTTTCTGTGGTAAATCAGTCGAAAAGAAACCTAGAGACATACACCCGTTACATATCGTCTTATGACTTGTATTAGTAGAGAACCGAGTGTGGGAAAGGCTCCGGTCGTGATTCGTCGGGCAGCAGTTAGCGTAGCGCGGTAGTCATCGTTTAGTAAGTAGGTCTAATGACGCCTACCGACTGCGCCCGCTGCGCCCGCGCCGCCCGTGAGACATTCCCGCCCATACATGGACGTAATTGGTATCGATTTGGGTCCCGCTATTATCGAGAATGCGTCAAATATTTGGACGATTTGTTCCGAATACTATTATAAATCTTTTTGCTCCTATTTCTATAAGCATGAAACAAAATATTTTATTATGTTTATAAAATTAAATCTTGACTTACAAGAGTAGTCTTGGGATTTTAACAGTAACATATTTTACAATGCAAAATTTATAAATTTCAATTTTTAAACAACTTCCAAAAAAGAAGGAGGTAATCAATTTAGATATCTGCTTTTTTATCGGCCATCTGAGGTTCAATCGTAATGATTATTTTTATTAAAAAGATATTAGCTTCCAGTTGTTCCCATAAAAAGTTGATGAAGATCTTCGGAATGTTGGGCAGAATGCAGTAAATAACTATTTTTTGTACTTCTACCAATATAATCGGCTCCTAATAAAGATATTTCTTAGACATCTATAACTCGAATGTATCTACGTACAAAGATCAGACCTTTTCCTTTTCCATCCTTCCATTATTTACTACAAGAATAGTAAACATATTACTATATCATGCGTAAGATGTTACGGTCCGATGACAAATTTATCGCGTATAACGCATCTCACAATAAAAAGTGCTCGTAAAAATATTACTAACATTCACTACTCCCACCCCCTCGTCCCCCCTGTATCGAGGGGGAGGGGAAGGGGGGGTCCCGCGAGAAATAACACACTTTGTCTTTGAATCGCGTCCAATCGCGAGACAACGAGTTACGAGGCTCCTAGAGAAATGTTAAATGGATGTGGCTTTATGTTCGATCATTGATAGTTGGAATGGATCAAGATAATTTATATGGTTTATATGGTTTATATCTATGCATATTAAACTCGAAGTCCTGACTGACTCCAGTAATGAATGACTGACCTATCAAAGCATAGCTCAGACCGCTGGTCCTGGGGACACGAAATTTGGAGAGTATGTTCTTTGTCAGATGTAGGTATCCACTAAGAATGGATTTTTTGAACATATTTTTCCCTCATATCTTGCAACCGATCAAGCGTTGTTAAAGAGGCGACATAAATTTAAATTAAATATTGGGGATTGCTAGATTTCATTGTTTAAAAAGTTTTGGTTCATCTTTATCACCATCTTTAGTGATAATAAAAGCGCGTTAATCACCTGTCATTTAATGGGACACCACCTCAATAGTTTTCCGACTCTATGCTCCAAAAACTAGTCGTCGCTAGGTTTACAATATTGTTAGCTAAATCTTACCGATATCGTACGATATACTTATAGAGATACAATACCTATAAATGCTGAAATAGACATACTTCTTCTCATTTGAGCCATGTTCCCGATTACATCCCTCTCGGGAGCCCGGGGCCCGCTTAATCCCGAATTGTTTTCTGCATAAAACATTCAAATATTAATTCTGTAGTTAAAATTATCCAAAATTACATTTTCAACATCATTGCAATTGCAAACAATACACTCAAAATGAAACTATAACTTGCAACTGACCTGCAATCCAAACGTTATTGACTCAAATCTTTACGGAAAACGGGATTCTCCAGTTTTTTTTTCGAAAATTGTCAAATGTTATTTAACAAACGTCAAATTTTATGTTAAAGTTTGACTACAATGAAATTGTAAACATTATTCCACACTCGATGCACTTGCACTTTGATGCACTTCGATGCACTTTAGTACTAAAGTTTTTGAAAGCATTTTTTCAAAAAGCAGTACAATGAAATTGATATTATTATAATATTTTGGATAATTTTATAACGTGAATAGGTCATCCAGGCCATGATGGCTGTTAATTGTCACAGTATTTCAAATGTTGATACTGTTTGTGATACGAACCATTTTTCTTTCTTTAAAGTAAACTGTTCTGATGTAGACTCTATTGTAATAAGATTTCAGTATTGTATCTCTATAGCTAAGGTATCAAAACGTATCGATACAACGCAACTAAATGGTACGTATTCGATCTCTTTATCCGAGACGAGGTCGTTACCAAAATTACGTCTCGCGTGATTGCTCACTTTTTTCGCGCCAAAATCTGGCTTTGTTATCATCATGGGTTACAAATATTGCGCGAAAATAAATAAGGTGCGGTACAGCCATTCGGAAGCTTGGCTTTATTTGATATGTTCAAAATATTAACAATTATTTAGGTGCAAATGAATTTGGCACAATATTAAAAGGTTTTTGTCAATGAAATCCTGTGCCTTACTAAAGTTTAATTATAGAATAACACCTATATTTATAGACGAGTCGAGAGTAATAACTTAGGCTAAGTAAAAACTGTCACATGGGACAAATGAATTACATAGGAAATCCAAGTAATCACTTAACTCGTCTATAAATGGTGTGACAGATGCCTAACTTGATGCATTTAAACTTAAAAACATAAACCTACTTAAACTAATTATTTAAATTAAATTAGGTACCTACTTAAATAGAGGTGAGAGAAGGGATAGAGACTCTGACAGCAACAAACAGTTGGCTCATACGCGGTAACAAAAGTAAGTAACTAAGAAAAATGGTCAGTTTGGAGTTACCCACCCATCTGGTGTTACTCCAGCCACCATTTGATGATCTTCATCTGATTATGAAACAAACACGTTGACAGTTGATCCATTTTCTCAGTAGTTCATGTCGCATGACGTCATTTCTGCTCCAGCTCCTGGAAATTACAAACAAACAATATTTCAATATAGGGTTTCACAAGACGTATCGAAAGATATTTTTAGGGTCTCGTACATAAAGGGACAGACGAGAGTGGAGTCTCAGTAAAAGGGTACTAAGACTCCACTGTCGTCTGTCTGTCTGTCACCAGGCTGTATCTTATGAAAAGTAACAGTTAATAAATAGTTGAAATTTTCACATATTGATGTTGAAGTGGGGTTTCCAAGTTTCCATACCTATATGATTTTTTGCGATAATGGTTCCTTCATTCACAAGTCCGACCCGCAGTTAGCCGGTCGATTTTATAACTGAACAGTTTAAATAAGTAGGTACCTATGTGCCTTGTTATTTCCGTTTTAAAGATTAAGTATTAGGTATGTATGTTAATAGGTAGGTATCATATTTGAATGGATTACCTATAGGTACCTACTTAATGTATGATATACGTGTAGTAGGTATACGCGAGAGGGCGGCGGGAGTCTGCCGCCCTTTACGACCCATATTTATAGCTCACTCGGCGGACACTCGTTTTTTACGATATACATAAAAGCTGCCGTGAAAGATTTACGCCAAATATATTCGGCTAATGCTGATTGCGCCGCGTTTCCTACTAATGTTATTGACGCTGCAAAACATTACGCTTTCACACTTGACGCTTGTTTGTTTGTTTATATCGTGATTTATAGCGGGCGCGCGCTTCGACTCGAGTAGATGACTTATATTCTATTAGTGGAGTATCGACAGCTCATAAGCCGACAGACGATCAATTTTTTGATAGTGTCACTCGTCGGCGACGTGTCATTTCGTACGACAACGTTTGATTTGAGTCTCCGCAAATTCAATTTGCGGCACAATAGCTCTAGTGAAGGAGCGAGCCGCGGGCCGGTGGCGCGGTGGAGCGGGAACAAGAACACCCGAATAAATATTCGCTTTAGCGACTATCGAGCTCGCAACTCACACAATTACGGCGGAATGGAAAACCTTTGATAAATAAAATCGGAAGCCGGGCCGGGGCGAGGGCCCGAGCGGGGGAGATTTTTTCGCAAGAAAAAACGCGGAGACAGCAAACACAAACATCGAGCGAATGTAGCGAATTTCGAAACTCGATTCCGTTTATTGACACGGCTCGGTCGAGGACGAGGGGATTCAAATCCCCGCGCCGCCGCTCGCCGCGCGCCGTGCCGGCCATCCGTCCCTGTAGTGTAGAGTGTACGTAGGTACCAACCCGCTTTACAATCAATTTCAAACGGAGAATATGTTTGCAATATGTCGGAGTACCCTCGGTCCGCCCGCGGCGAGAGGCTAGTGGGCGCCCCGCGGCTTCGCTCGCTCCTCTAAACACGCGTTCAGGAATGTAGTCGGCTATTTACAAGATAATCGCGCCCTCTCGAGGGGAATCTACTTTTGAATTTTCCATTCGCCAATAAATGGGGTTCAAATAAGTGAACATGCAATTTTGTCACATATTTGTAAGGGTTTATTTTTTTATAATACAAAGCGATTTATCTGCGCGAAGTAAAGGGCAAATCTTTTGGAAAGGGGGTAATTTATACTAACGTTGGTAACAGTATGTATGTTGGGGGTAATCTCCTAAACCACTGGACCGATTTTGATGAAATTTAATCAGAAAATAAAACCATTTTCAAAAAACAATAGTATTAGATATTATATTTTTAAAAATTTGACATTCAAATTATATACGCTCCGTCGTTGAAGTATCGGCCGATAGACAAGTCTCTAGTCTGGGTCAATTCCCTTTACGATTAATTCCACTATTTAAGTCCACACATACAAAACCATGAATCTGAAAGGTTTCACAAAATCTAACGGTTATAATCCAGGTACCTACCTATAATGTTACCACCTAGGTATACGTTTTGAATTAGTAGGTACATATATTAATAAACTAAAGATACATAAGGTGTGATAAGATAAATAGAATATGATGTAGCATATGTAGAAGAAGGAAGACGGCGCATATCATTGAAACAGGTTCTTTCCATCTGTCCCGCATTCAAGTAAGTAGTATATACGCCAAAGCCTAATTTTTAAATCCTCAGATAAATATATCCGTCATTTGTCTAATAAAATCTAATACCAGCGAATATAGAAATTACAATATCTAAAAAAAAACTACGAACAACACACAGCTCCATCTAGCCCCGTGGTAAGCTACTAAGCTTGTGTTACGGTGACTAGACAACGAATATAATACTATATTTTCTTTTTCTATTGTAAATACATACATTTTATACATAGAGGAGACACCCAGACCAGACAGAAATATTTATTTTTTAAGCATATAAAGTATTTTTAAGCACTTTAAGCATTTTTAAGCACTTGCACCCGCCGGGAATCGACCCTGCAACCTTCTGCATTGTAGTCGTGCAGAAGGTTGCGGGTTGTACCTCTGTGGCGCACGATGCGCCATAGAGGTGTTCAATCCTAAAAGAAGTCGTAAACACTCAAGAAAAAATAAACAAAAAGATAATAAAAAAAACATTTCGTTTTTTAGATTGGGTTTTTTGTTGTTAGATTTTTTTTCCCTGACGACGACGGACGCGGGCGTAATCTATTTAAATAAAATGCTTTGTCCTAAGTGACTGACTGATTGATCTATTAACGCACAGCTTAAACCGCTGACAATAGAGAGCTGAAATTTGGAGAGTGTGTTCTTTATATGATAGAGGCATTCGATAAGAGAGGGATTTTCGAAATTGCCACGGGTTCGGAACTTCTGCAGATGAAACCACGGGGCGGGACCTACCTAGTATTTAATATGTTTAAAATAGAAAATCGTTTGTTCGCAACAAAGATGCACAAATTCCCAAATCTTACAAAAAACTTTATAGTCCGTTAATTTGAATTAAGATTCATTATGTTAATAGATAGGTAGGTAACTAGAGTAGGATTTAGATTTTAAAAGATTATAGTACAATTACAAATCGTTTATTAAAGGTCACAGAATAAATAATAAATAATAGGTATGTACTACCTATGTACCAGGTAACTTGTTGTATTTTTGTTAGTACATATGTCGGTTTGTAAGCTTTATATAATATTGGGAATAATAATCAAACATTTTTACCTTGATGAAAGACTTCTCACGCGGGTTGTTCCCACTTATTCGTGTCACCAGGCGGAATCGCCTATGACACATAGGTCGGAAATAAATCCTGTACTACCTTCTAAGTATTTTCTAAATAAACGTCCTAAATCGTAGACTCATCATCAGTTACCATTTGGTGATTTAAACAAAGTTACAGACAGCCACTTACCGGTAATAGGTATTCATTAGTCATTACTCCACGCCACGAGACGGTAAAATCGCATAAATATTTCAAATTGGAAATAAAATTTGATTCGATGATAAAGTAGAGGCATAATAGAGCTATAAAAGTTGAAGGAATTATATTATAAAACTGGGAGCGAGGCGAGCTAGGGCGGGCGGTTATTCATGGGCGGGCGGCAATAAACCAAGCGGCGCTCGAGCGGGGCGGAGGCGGAGGCGGAGGCGGCGCGGTTTACAGCGAGACAGACGATTTTTAGGTAAGTTTGTTTATGGACATTTATTTCAGTGCTCATTTAAATATAGTTGGTTTTTGTCACGCAGATGTTACGTTGATATAGGTTTCTAGTGGACTCATTGTTTGAAAATAATAGTAGGTAGATAAGTAGGTACTAGGTACCACCTACTAAAATAAAAAATGGCGAGTATGATGCTTCTCCAAATCACCAGTCTTTAACTAAAGAGTTTGGAGAAAAGAAGTCACTCCACTTATTCACAAAATCGAATAGAAATGTATTTAACTATATAATTAGTATGAGTTATTCCCAAAGTATTGTGTCCCAAAAAAACGAAAAAAAAAAACAACAAAAAAATATGTAAATTAGGTTTCATTTTCATCGTCGAAAATATTTATTCTTAGAGTACCTACCTACTCAAATGGTTTATTTATTAAAACTATCATCATCGTATAAGTAGACCATGAATCAGTGAATCCCCTATCTATACTTCTATACTATTACTATTTACTATAATATTATAAAGAGGTAACGTTGGTAACATGTATATATGTATGTATGTATGTATATTGGGGGTAATCTCCGAAACTACTGGACCGATTTCAAAAATTCTTTCACCATTAGAAAGCTACATTCACCCTGAGTAACATAGGCTACTTTTGATCTCGATATTCCCACGGGATCGGGACTTACGCGGGTAAACCGCGGGAATCTGCTAGTAATGTATACAAAGGTAACGCTGTTAATAGTTGTCTTTATCACCGTATTAACTATTCATAACATAAACAATGATTGCCGTGCAATCTAACCAGGCATCTAGACCGAGATGCGACCGTCCGGTAGCCCTATGTCATCGAATACCACTCTATAACACTGTCACTAGTAATAACTTGTCAATAAGTACTTAAAAAACGTTACCGACAAAGATCTTGGTTACCTAAAACCTTATACCTGGAAGACTGGCCAAGTGCAAGTCGGACTCGTGCTCAAAGAGTTCCGCTAAAAAATCAGGTTCGTCTGACTTAAATATTATTTATAGATTTGTTATTATAGCTGTAACAGAAATACATCATCTGTGAACATTTCAACTGTCTAACTATCACGGTTCATGAGGAAGAGCTTGGTGACAAACAGCCAGACAGACGGACAGTGGAGTCTTAGTAAAAGGTTCCTGTTTTTATCCTTTGGGTACGGAAAAGTAACCTGTCAACGATAATGAACAGGTCCGGCTCCGTTTTTGGTATGAAATTGTTGGAATATTGCACAGTGGGTAATCTCATTTGAATTCCCGTCATCATCTGACTAAACAAACCCGTTAGTAATGTGGTGTAACGTTATTGGGGTCTCCCCTGCCGGCGCGGGCGTTCCCCCGGGGTGGCCATTCCTCACAGCTCAGCGCAAATGTTTTCATTTTTATTTCATAAATACTCGAATGTTTCTACAGAGGTGCAGAGCGTTCAGTATTACCATGGCGGCAATGTCATCTGAAAACCTTTCACAATTTCATGTGGTTTCTCTATAAAACGTCATCGAAATCGGTTGAATCGAAATTGGTCGATCCATAAAGATGAATGTACTCGTAATAAAGAAACTTTCGTATTAATAATTCAAAACAGTACCTACAAGTTTTTATACCGGTAGGTACGTGAATTCATTGCGATCGTTCAATTCAAAAGCAGCCAACTTTCTTGTAATTATATCGAAATTTAATTTCAATGTGCAAAAGGAAGTGGCGTAGTTAGTAAAGTAGGGGAAAGGGAGGGGGAGGGGGCAAAGAGTGGGGAACCGGAAAGATTTTTCAATTACCAACTTTGTGCCTTTCGCTCCAATCTCAGATTACACACTAGTGATGTGACACCTAGCGGGTGCTGTTCCAAATGGTTCGAGTTTCATTTCTTTTGTGAATTTACTGTAATAGCTTCTAAAGATAACTTTTTTTTATCAAGGAGATTAAAGGTAATACTAATAACTTTCTTAAATGCGTTTAATATAATTTACCTACCTAGGCAATTTTACAAAAATGAGTTTACTTTTATCAGTTACAGTTGAAGTAATAAATTGAGAATTATTGACAATCAGAATAGGCACTAAATCACTTAACAAATAGCTTCAGTGACTTAAAATAACCACTCGTTACCTATAAAAATACAAAGACAGACAAATGTTCACTCAGTCCACACTAGCTCTGGAATTCTTAATATCAGTGCGCTAACTACGGCCGTATAATATTGGCTCGGCGGGTGCCGGCGCCCCCACCTGCCCCGACCCCGCGCCTCTCCCCTACACCCGCCCCCACAACCTTCAAGTGTCGTGAGCACATTACTTCTGTAACTTTTAAATTGTAAATACTTCGCTATAGTCGGAAACTTATTGTCTGCAATGTTGCGGGAAAATTTCAGAAGTATTTTTTATGTAAGTATCAAAAATATGATCTATAATAATATTATTTTTCTGGGTTTCATTCACAACCAGCTGTGTCCCGCTGTTTCACCTGCATACATTATAGCCTATGTTACACTTCGATAATATAACACACTATTAGTGAAATAGTTTTTAAAATACTCCCTAATACTCCCTGTTTGCTGCCTAGAACCTTCTGACTAAATTTCTCATGACTTTGACATTCGACGACTCTGAAGGACTAATGATTATTCATAGATAATATTCCTCAAACACCTATCTTCCATTTCCCCCAATAATCCCCAAACCCCACAATATATCCTATTCCACATTTCCAACCATTTTTGTATTATTTTTGTATTGTTTTAATTTTATACTGTACTTATACTGTTTTAATTTTAGTTTTTTTTTTTTTTTCATAAGTGCAACATATACTTTAAAAATCAAACGAACTTCTTGAAGTGAAGTTCGATTATAATTATCTTAACTTTGATGAAGAGATTTATGACCAAGTAGTCCTTGTTCCCGGCTAACAACCTATAGCACAAGCATTCAGAGTAGGAAAAAAGAATATTTTCCTACCCTACGTAATCTATCTAGGATCACGCCATTCGTATGTACCTCATTTATTTTAGAGAAGTATAAAAAAAGTAACATTGATGTTTATTAGGGATGAGCGATAGGTACTCAATCGCTAGTAGGGTCGGGAGGGACCTTAAATCTCTTCATCAAAGTTAAGATAATTATAATCGAACTTCACTTCAAGAAGTTCGTTTGATTTTTAAATTATCTTAACTTTGACTCAGAGATTTATGACCATGTAGATGTTCAGAGAATATAGGTACATTAATGTTGCTTTTAAGAAATTAAACAAAACAAGAACGTAAATAGCTATTTAATACAATAAATAACCGAAACATAAAAGTACTCCTTTTATTATTAAAAGTTTAGCTCCAATCAGTCTTAAAAAAAAAAAAAAAAATCAAAAGAGACTGAATAAATTAGATGATGAATCAATAACAGGTCTATTGTAGAAATTAGCGAAAACAGCAGATTGTTGAGACCAGCCCGCCGACTTTCGAATGACATCGATACTAATGCCGGCGCGGGCAGCGGCGGAGGTTGAAGCGTGCCGAGTACTGTGGGCACTAAAGACAGAAGTATCGATGCCACTCTCCTGAAGAGTTTTCTTAATCCATCGACCTATCGTCTGAGATGTTACAGCTCGGTAAGGTTTTTTACAAGTCAAAATAAGACGATCCTCATTTTGCGGTCTCAACAAAGAAGTTTTTGTTAAATAGAGTTGTAACGTAGTTGCTGGGCAAATACTAAATCTTTGATTAAAGAATGGTAAATTAAGTACTGGCTGGGTTCGACCAACACCGGAGGTTTTAATTATATCTGATATAAGAATAACAATTCTATCATTAAAAACCTGAATATTGGAAACTTTAATTAATGATAAAGTTTGAATTCTTTGACCAGTACATAGTGCAAGTAACATGACCAATTTTCGTGATAAAATATCTAAGCTAGAATCATTTGATATATTACCCAAATAATCCAAAACGACCATAGGGTCCCAAGTTACACTGTAACGAGGAAAGGACGGCTTTAACTTAAATATACCTTTAAAATATCTTTTTATCCTAGTGTCATTTCCAATATCAGTAGAAGAAATTAAGGAAATTGCTGATCTATGATTATTTAAAGTTCCGTAAGAGCTTCCCGATTGAAAAGATTTTGTCAAAAAATCTAAAAGCAAACTAACACAAACATTATAAGGGCAGCTGTTATTATCGTTGCAATATGACCACCATAATTTAAGGCTAGAAGTATATTGCGAAAGAGTATTTTTCGACAAAGAAGAAATCATAATATTGAACGCTGTTTCTGGTATTCCTTGTTTGAAAAAGCCTTGCCGGATAATGTAGTCACTGCCAGGGAAAGTTGATTGTGCAGCGGATGGAACGAACTAAAAGAAGAAGAAAGTAATCTTTTGTTAGGTGAAAATATAACTACTTTAGTTATTGCTAATGTCATGAAAAGAGGGTACCAAGGCTGCGATGGCCAGTAAGGTACAACTAAAATCCCAGTAGCCTTGTCAATAATAATTTTGTTTAAAACTTTTAAAATCATTGCAAATGGGGGAAAGGCATAAAAGAAAAAGAAAGACCAGTTTATAGTAAAGGCGTCAATATTGTGTGCGAAAGGATCCTTTTTCCATGATACATATTTGTAACACTTAGCATTAGTCCTCGAGGCAAAAAGATCTATGTCTGGTTTGCCGAAGGTAGTAGTAATTTTTGAAAATGCATAAGTGTCTACGTTCATTTTTCTAGATTCACTATCAGCTTCAAAGTTATCAGACGATTTAATATATGAAGCAAAAATGAAAATTTGTCTGTATTTGCACCATTTCCAAATTTCACTAGCAATGTCATTTAAATGGGGGTACTGAATACCACCCATTCTATTAATGTAAGAGATAGCAGTCGTGTTGTCTATACGTAAAAGGATTTCACAATTGCTGTAATTTTCGGCAAAGGATTTAAGTCCAAAATAAGCTGCCAACAATTCCAAATAATTTATGTGGTTACTTCTTTCAGAATCAGTCCAAAAACCACCAATTCTTTCATCATCACATGCGGAACCCCAGCCCGTGGTGGACGCGTCACAGAATATTTCTAATAAATATCTATATTGCCTGATAGGATTTATAGATGCAAGAATATTATTTTTCCACCATTGTAAGTCAGCACCTAAATTATTTGGAATTGACATGAACGCATCGTAATTGTCGTTATTATACTGGAGAGATAGGTATTTAGCGCGTTCAAGGGACTTCGTATATAACCACCCATAGGCAACCGCGGGACATGCCGCTGTAATACAGCCGAGAATTCGAGCAAAATCGCGTATACGTATAGACCTAGTGTCCAACAATTTATTTACATTCATTAAAATAGTATTTCGCTTTTTCTCCGGAAGCTGTAGGGTCATTGAACTTGAATCTAGCAGAAAACCTAAGAATAGGCATGATTTTTGAGGTATTAAATTACTTTTTTTATAATTGATAACGAAACCTAATCTCGTAAGGCACTGTATTGTGTTATTAATATTATCTAAGCAAGTATATTGAGAATCTCCAAATAAACATAGATCGTCTAAATATCTTACAGACAGGAAACCCTGTGACCTTAAGTTACCTATAATTGGCTGCAAAATTTTTGTAAATATGTAAGGTGCGGAACATAAACCGAATGGAAGAGCTGTAAATTCATAAAGTTTACCAAAGTAAAAACGTAAAAACTTTGTATGGCAATTTTTTATAGGAACTAAAAAATACGCCTCTTGTATATCTATAGTAGCCATAAAACAGTCCTTCGTCATAAGTTTAGTTGCTGTTCTGAAGTCCTCCATTTTAAAATGATCTGCACGAACATATTTGTTTAACTTTTTAAGGTTTAAAATAAAACGCATACTACCATCTTTTTTTGGAATAAGAAAAATATCAGAAATGAATTGGTCACTAACTGGTGAACACTCCATAATAGCTCCTATTCCCAATAAGTGTTGAATTTCTTTACTCATAGCTAGTGATTCTGATTTAGAATAAATTCTTTTAGGATATTGATTAGGAGTTTGACATGGTATAGAACGAAATGGAATCGAGTAGCCAGATACGGCCTTTAAAATAAATTTGTCGGTAGTTATGTTACGCCATTCATCTAAGTAATATTTTAATCGGCCAGCATATACCTGTGTATGTGTATCTATCGACGGCGGTCGAATGGCGGCCGTTGTGCTGACGGCTGCGTCTGGCGTCTCGCAGGCGGCGCGGGCGGCGGCCGGCGGTGAGACGCGGGCGGCGGGTGCGGGGGGTGCTGCGATGTCGCAGGAGGTGGACCCGAGCGCTGCCGATTCCCGTAAAAAGTTGTCGTCGTTCTTTGCCCACCGACTCGTTGTTGCGGGTAGGCTACCCTCTGTTGACGAATTCGAGTCGAGATCGATGGGCCTTTGAAGTTTTTTGGTGCCTGGAGAAGTTGACTTGTCTTTTTTATACCTTGAGATACCTTTACAGATTCACCAAGACACTCGCCGAATAGAAGGCTGTCTCTTTTGTTATTCTTGAAGGCATCTGTCAAAGATTTGTCAATTAGAGGTAATATAACGGCCCTTCGGGTATCCGTCTCGGCGTAATGAGAATCAGCCAACAACTTTGCCGCATCGTTTAGAGTGCGTAACACCTCCGTAATATTAGGATTCTTCTTCAAAAGATCTGTCATGCTAATAGTTAAAGCTGACAGTATCCTACCAAGTTGAGATTGCTTTGTAAATAGGCGTTTGTCTCGTTGACGGCAGGTCTCAACCAGCATGGCTTCGATTTCCGGATTTAGAGTAGGAGCTTTTAGGTTTGGTAAGTTTTTAGGAATAAGGTACTTTTTAATAAGAGCTTCTCGAGATTCCTTTGTCAGACCAGAAACTAGTACATTTTGCAACCGTGAGGCAATTTCGGAATGAATGTTGTCGCCGAATTCGATAGTTTCGATTTCAGCTTCACCTAGCGACTGTAATAATGTTACGTCATATTCATCCGTTGGGCTGGATTCAGCTACAGGCACCTCGACGACTGGGACCTCGACGACATGGTCTTCGATGACTGGGGCGTCGACTACGGGAGTCACGACAACCGATGAAGACTTCGTGGGTACTTCACCTTCATGGACCTCACTCGACTCGGGGTGGGATAGATTATCATAGGTTTCCAGATGTTCTAGAAGTTATTAAAAAATAAAGTTAGAATGAAATATGCCTTTGTCACGTTTTATGATAAAAATGTGGGTAGGTTTCAATCAGTTAGGTACTCCTTTTGATTTGTTTTATAATTAATTATTGATCGAGCTAACTAGCAATGATCGCAGTTTGAATCCCGAAGAATACAACGGGATAAGTAAGTGAATCCCAAAGAATACAATGGGATTTAAAATTAGTCTCTCGAAGAATTCAACGAGAAAGAAAAAGGTGGCTAAATCATCGTAAATTGGATATTAATCACCTCTTGGTTGCACATCACTTTCAATCACTTCCTCGTCACTTGAAATTATAATTCGCCGAAAATCGCGACGGCGCGGGCGCTTTCTTTTTTCTTGTAATTTTTCTTCGTATTTTTTCATTTTTCTTGCCCAACGTTCTTCTTTAGTTTCTTCATGTTTCCTTTTCGGCATTTTACCAGTGAAGCGCAAAAAAACTTAGGTATTTTTTACTTTGAGCGAACACTTGTGCAGTCGGTGCAAGCACGGACAAGAATGAGGTACATACGAATGGCGTGATCCTAGATAGATTACGTAGGGTAGGAAAATATTCTTTTTTCCTACTCTGAATGCTTGTGCTATAGGTTGTTAGCCGGGAACAAGGACTACTTGGTCATAAATCTCTGAGTCAAAGTTAAGATAATTACTGTATTCTTGATATATTCTCTCCACAGGACAGGCATCGCCTAGTGTGGAGAGATAGTGTTTAACTTTAATGTAGACTTACTTGTGGAAATAAATGACTTTATTATTTTATTTTTTTATTTATAAAATCGTTTCTGTGGTTTCGAAACCTATTAGTAATAAAAAAAACTCTTTGCAATATTAGTATACATTTGTTTGACCGCAATTTAAGTTCCTACTTACATAGGTAATAAAAAAAAAAAAAAAAAAAAGTTAATTTCCATAAAACCCTATTTACAAATTCTGTTACCCTCGGTCCCCGCACAAGGATAACCTGAATCGCGGGAGACCTGATATTAATTACGATTGAAAACAGAAAAGAAAAAGAACAACAAATGATGGAGGGTACTTTAAGCTATTTAACTTAACTAATTAGAGATTTTTATTTTTAACTAAGAACTAAAATGAAACTTTAACATGGTATGGTGGTGGTTTAGGTACATGTTAAATTCTTCAACGCGTGTCGATAGCTTTCTCCATTAACGAGCTTCAACCAACAAATATTATGAACGGCTGAACCGATTTTGATCAAACATAGCTAAGAACACTCGCGCCAAAGTGACCTATCAACCAAAAAAACTACATTGAAATCGGTTCATCCGTTCTTGAGCTACGATGCCACAGACAGACACACAGACACGTCAAACTTATAACACCCCTCTTTTTCCGTCGGGGGTTAAAAATGGATTTGTGAAAATTGCCTGTTTGACTGTTTAACGAGTAAGTATAATTGGACGTGTTTCATTGGTGCGAGAAATGAAATATAGTGTCTAATTATACGGCAAAAAAGGTCTTAACTGCTAGTTAGCTGAATTAATTATACTTAGCCGTTGTCTTGTCTTGAGGAACCAAACATCTAAAAACATGCGGCGAAAAAACGAACTGCAATTTCATTAAATTCGCGAAGACGCTAGCGCCAAATTCCATTGTGCATTTTTTTGCATCTAATTGCACCGCGTATTTATTTTTGGATTTTCATTTAAAAACTACAATACATGAACTATTTCAGCATTGACCCGTTACCAAGTCGCTGAGAAATGAACGTTGCCACGTTGATTTTGAAATTAAGTAGGTACCTATAAAGTAACCCGCAGGTGGTGGGGGAGGGGTTGTCAGAAAAAGGGTACCCCTAGGGGAAGCGATGACAGATGAGAGGTTAATTAAGACCATAGATACATTTAAAAATAAAAAATAAAACGTGTAGCACTCGGGGACTGCCGCGGTAAAGCTATTGCATAGCATTTTTATCAACTTATGCAATTATAATTATTTATTTATTTTGTACCATGTTGCCATGGTTACGAGCGTTAGCTCGACCGAGCTACATGGTAACCATGGCAACATGGTAGGCGGAGTGGGGGGTGTTAGGTTTTATTTTCGTTATGGAATTTCTTAATTCGGTGGCCGCGCTCAAAGCCCGCGGTAAAAGTTATGCAATAGGTAGCTTAAAGCTAAGTAGATACATAGTAATAAGAACGTTTGTAAAATTAGTTGAAAACCATCGAGGCAAACCGAGAATTTCTAACTAAAAAAGGTACATAGGCACTTCTAGGGTACTTAATCACCACCAATTGAAGCTGAACCTTTGTCCTTAACCGAAGTCAATACTTCAAAGCTGTTTCAACTTATTATACTCTCAAAGTACTCCTATACTCGTACTTACCGAGCGATTCGAGCGACGAGTAGGCAATACCTTTTCGAACCTATTGAATTGGATTCCTAGTTGACGGTACAATTCGTCTACACTAAAGACTTTCGCGTATATCTTAAATTCCAATACAAAAAGGATAAATATCGTAAACGTGAGCGTTTTAAATAGTTAGATGAAGTATAAGTCACAGACGACCGACCGCCTGTAGTCCTATTAAAGCTCGGTAATAAATAACGCAAGACGCGTGAAAATCGACGAACTAAACGCTAACAACAAAGAAAATGTTGACTTTTTACCTTTGATGGAACGCTTTAGTAGGAGCTTGGGGGACATTTTCATCTTAATTACCCACCCATACTGCCTTTGCAGACCATTCTTTAGGTATCTAAAAATATTACAAAAATATTTATTGCAATAATTTGCAAACTTTATCAAAACAGAGTTTTTGTTGCCAAGTAGGTACAAAATAGCTTATTCTTCCTACATTGCATTGTGATGAAATAAAGCTGAATACAAAACACAACTGAAATTATGTCAAAGACAACGTAAAAAAACTCTATGGCGAGATTTAGATACAGTTTTAAATATTAATGAAGGCAAGTAAGTCAACTTGATACTATAAATATTAGGAAACAAAGTATTTGATACTGTCGAATGTAAAAATTGTGCCAAAAAAGGTGTATGATTTTATTCAATGACTAATTTCGGGGTGTATATAAAGCCAGTTGTAAGTATTGTTTTCACCATGAGCCTCCCCTGGCTGGCGTGTAAGACGCTCGGGGCGCGCGGGGAGCCGGGCGTCACCCTCCCTCTGTAATTAACCGTCACTCCGGTCCGAGTTGCCGTAGGTCCGGCGACTATCGATCGACACAACCATTTTTAGCATATCTATCGCAGATCGCAATCGCTATTGGGATCTCGGATTATTAATTACAATAGTGTAAGCAATCTGACAAAGGAAATATATAATCAAATACCTTCTTCCTAGTTATCGGTGCGATAGACAATAAAATCATGACTTTTCAAACAAAGAAAAGTACTTTTCATTATCCTCAATCGATATTACCCCAACAGAAACATTTCTATTGGGGTAAGTTGAAGTTGTAAGCATACATACATGCTCTATGAACGATATATTTTTGTATTATTTTAAGAAGCAGATAATTTTAAACCCTCCTATTTAAACGTTGATTAACAAATACATAAACTATGTATAGTTTGTCTTTAACTGTGACATAAAGTTTTAAAATTGACCGACAGAAACAAACTCTACATAATTTAAGATATTCATGTGTTCATCATCGTTTATAAGTCATCATCATCCGAGCGTTGTTCCCGGTTGCATCTCTCGAGAGAGCCCGGGGTCCGCTTTCCTACTTTTACGTCTCCACTTCGCACGATCTTACACTTCTTACATCTTCTCACTTACTTCGCACGGTTTATAAGTAAAGGGGTAAAAGTATTTAAGATTCATAATTTAACCTAACCTAACCTATCTATCTATCTTATAGATCTTACTTTTACATCTTATCTTATCTGATATCTCTGATAGGGTTCCATACCCAAAGGGTAAAAACGGGACCCGATTACTGAGACTCCGCTGTCTGTCTGTCCGTCTGTCACCAGACTGTATCTGATGAACCGTGATAGCTAGACAGTTGAAATTTTCACAGATGATGTATTTCAGTAGCCGCTATAAAAACAAAATAAAACAAATATTTAAGGGGTCTCCCACACAACAAACTTGATTATTAACATATAAACGCAACGATACCGCGATGTATTTTTTTATATATCCGTACTATCAATATACCTAACAAAAACAAACAAGATGCATAGATCAGCATTCGGCACACGACACGTCTCACGTCACACGACCAAGCGATCGATGCTGCATACGATTTCCTTGCAGGGTGCAATGCAGGGGTGGCCTCCCCTAATCAACGGATCGGCTTATGCAAATATAATGCAGGAGGTAGGCGCCTCGAGAGGGTGCCACGCTGCGAGATGTATGCAGCGCCATGCCTCGCTCATTGTCGAACTAAGATAACGACCTGCATTTACTTTACAACAATAAAACTACACACATCAACATCGTCTAGGGATATTTTATATAAAGTTCTTAAACTTAAAAAATACTGGCCGATTTAAAAATATTTTAATGGAACCTTATTGTGTAGGCCTTATTGTATGATTCCAAATTTGAATTTTAAAAAAATAATTAAAAACATAAAATTAGCGCGGCAATTATTGTAGCGA
This sequence comes from Idaea biselata, assembly GCA_958496205.1. Lineage (NCBI taxonomy): Eukaryota > Metazoa > Arthropoda > Insecta > Lepidoptera > Geometridae > Idaea > Idaea biselata. The sequence continues at coordinate 176,003 of OY292397.1, forward strand.
GTTCGAAGGTTTAAATTTACTTAATGCAGTTTTAAGCATTTTGTTTAAACAAATTGAAGTTTTAATTTTTTATTTTTGATTAATTACAATTTAATACAACTGTATGCATCATGCAGCGGCGTCATTTAACAAGAAACGAAATGTTAAGGGCAGTAGGAATGCTCCAAGCTGGGGCTACTCAACGGAGTATTGCCGAGGAGATTGGAACAAGACAAAACGTGATATCAAGATTGTGGTCACGTTATCGTGCTACTGGTGAAGTGGCTGAAAGGCATCCAGGCGGAAAGCGGATAACTACCCAAAGACAAGACCGATTTTTGCAAGTGGCCGCGAGAAGACAACCAAATGTTACGGCCATGCAGTTGGTTCAAACGCTCCAGTCAGACCACCAGGTGCTTGTCAGTGACCAAACTGTGAGGAGAAGACTGCACGAAGCTAACCTTCATTCTCGCAAGCCGCTTCGTACTCTAGCACTACGCAGAGGAAATCGTGGACGAAGATTACAGTGGGCTAGAGAACATTTGCCTTGGGAAGATATCGAGTGGTCGGTAGTGTTGTTTACCGATGAGTCCCGATTCGGATTTTATCCTGATTCACGTAGAGTACGCGTATGGCGAGCTTCTGGTCGTGACAACCGTCTGCAACACCCTCAGGAGGTCCATCCATACCATGGCGGAACAATTATGGTTTGGGCGGGAATTCGTATTGGTGGAAGAACAGACCACGTTTGGATCGGAAACACTATGACTGCCGAAAAATACCGTAATCAGGTGCTAGCACCAATAATCTATTCCCATCGACTGCAAATGGGCCAAGTTTTCACGCTCATGCACGACAACGCCCGTCCGCACACTGCGCGAGTGGTGACCAGCTGGCTAGAGGAGCACGACGTGTCGGTCTTAGACTGGCCCGCGCAGTCACCAGACCTAAACCCCATAGAGCACGCGTGGGATATGCTTCAAAGAAGGGCTTTGAGGAATTTGCCTCCAAATGTTGCGACTGAAGAGCAACTTTTTTGCATCTTAGCAGGACCTGGGACAATATTCCGCAGCAAGATATTGACAACCTGATTCAAAGCATGAAAAACCGTTGCAGGGCCGTGATTAACGTCATGGGTGGTTTCACTGACTACTAATTTTAACTTCAAATAAAAAAACCTAATAATTTCGTTTTACTTTATTTTTTTCCTTAGATAGACATTTTATCTTAAATTTAACATTATTTCACTTTTTGCGTTTTTTAAAATAAAAAAATATTTAAGCATAAAACAATAATATTTTGTTGTATTCTAAATCATAGTCTGATAAGTAGGCTTTACAAAAATATATACATGTTGTTTGTTAGTAAACACAATTTTTGAGTAAATTGAGAAATTCTGAATATCCCTAGACGGTGTTGATGTGTGTATGTTGATTGCTAAGTCTTTTCATTAACATATGAACTGACTTATTAATATTTTTGTGTATTTTCCGGTATTCATAATATTATTATGGTTTCCGCCATGCTGATATGAAATTAAACATTTTTTTTGGTTTTAATCGCTTTGCTTTTATTATATTTAGCATTATTTTAATGCGCAAAGTCGATTCGAGTATACTTTTAGGGTCACGGGTAGACTGAGGTGTAATTTGCAATACTATTAATCCTAAAAAGCTACCGAAAACTACCCCTTACCGTTTCGTACCCGGATACGTGGGTAAAAATATAACCCTTTTATTAAGACTCCACTGTCCGTCTGTTTGTCTGTTTAATTTTCTGGAAATTATTCTGTCAAATTGTCATGGTGGTATTCGATGACGTAGGGTTACCGATGGTCCCCGGTCTAAATTAAATATACTTACCCATTACTTTTAAATGTCCTTAATATTCACTATAAGCGATTAAAAACATTCAGTTTTTAGGAGGGATATTCCTGTATCAGAATTGTCCTAAATTTCATTTCTATATAATTGCAATTGCAAAAAATACCTACACTCAAAATGAAAATGCAATCGAATTTTTATTGACTCAAACATGTGTACCATGTGTGTAATGTGTGACAAGCGTCAAATTTGCAATTGAAGATTGACTGCCATGTTATTAAAATGATATTTTAGATAATTTTAATACGAAAATAGACCTCTGATCAAACGATAAATCAATCCTTTCATTTATGTGATATGAAACACGTTTACAGACCCGCTTCGGTATTGTAAACTATGGTATCTAACCTACCTATGTACCTACATATATGATAACAATAACATTAGTTGACTACGAGCTGGTATAAATAATGATGTTCATAACGACCTGAGATGTTTATATCGCCTTGAAAACGTAAAACATTTCATAAATCGCAATAATAAATAGAATGTCGTTTTAGAGCGAGCTATATTAATCTTTTAGTGCCGTGGCGGAATTGAATTTTTATACTTTATTACATTTTTAATTATCATTGAACCGATACTGTGAACCCTTCGACGTAAGAAAGGCCACTGCCCACTATGGGTAACGGAGTACTATATGAACTTACTTTGTCGATATTTCTTTGTCTGGGAATACAACAACCAAAGTCTTACAACAAAACTTTTAATAATTGTTCGTTTAGGTATAAAGGATTCAGTTCATACTGGAGTAGCTTATTGTCAGTCTGACTGACTTGAGGTTCTTGTCTTGAGGAGCTCATTGGCCTAGCTGCACCTACCGATCATGAATGGTCGTGCGGGTTAAGCAACGCTTGGCACGGTCATTACTTCGATAAACTGTCTTGTGGTTATTGACTTAGGGTTGATTTTTCAATGTACAGATAAACATTCACACCCTTCAAAGTTTGATTACTTTAAAAAAAAAAAAAAAAAAATTGTCTGGATATTGAAAAATTAGCCCTACGAAAACAGAAGCAAAATCTTCTGTTTTCGCGATGTTGGATTGAAATTAAACTCTATCGACTTTAGGTAGGTAGGTACTGTCATTCAGTATTTACTACTTTTTACTAGTTAGTACTGAGTTTAACCATTTTATTATCATTATTGCTCATTAAACTCATTACAGAAGTAGGTAGGTCCCTAATAATAATAACAAGTATTATTATTATCCTGAAATTAGATAGTAATTACCTACAAGCGTTTGATTTCCATAAAACCTTATTGGTGTAAAACAAAGATTAAGACACAGAGGTATAAATAATAATAACATAAAACAGATTATTTTCACTCCGAAAATCTAGAGTTATCAAGGAAAATCACAATAGCAAAAAATAGGCAAATTTTTCCGGTTTTACTAATCGATTTATCTATTTAAATCCAACATCGCGAAAACAGAAGCAAATCCTATAAAATAAATTCAAATAAGCTAGCTAGAATCAATATATTGTTATCAGGCGACTAAACGACTGCACTGATTACTTCAGATGCCGTAAACAAGTTAAATCACTTGTGCCAATTACCGACACAATACCTGAGCCAATTACCCATGGTCGGTGGCAATTAACGGGGCTTCCGATACAGTTCTGAAATTCATCGTCGGCCAACATAACTATCTTTTTTTTTAATAATAACTTGTTGCTTAAAAACTTGTAAATACCTCTACGTTTTTCTACCTAAAGACTTATCAAGTTATCACCACCTAATTTAAGGAGCTCGATGGTCTAGCAAGTTACGCAAAGCCTGGCGTGGTCATTCCTTGGATGGAAAACCGATAATGTGTGGGGCAAAAAGTTATCTCTTACTCCTCCGCGCTTTGGCCGGCACGCTAAGCAGTTGATCCCGGTTGTTATCGCTTATAGCAGTCGTTATGTCAAGTTAGAGGCTTTAGGGCGACCTGACAACTCTAACACTAGGTGAGCCACACCACTACACGAAAAGAAGAAGACCATCTAATCAGCCAACAAAAAGTATCCGGTGTGAGTGGTTCGTGAATGGGTGGCAGGTATTCGGCAATAGACGGTGAATTGTAACTTTTGTTCTAAGACGTATACGACGTATATACGACGCGCGACGGTGTCGTCGATTGCACGCGAAGAATCCAATACGACACATTGTTGCTTGTGTCGACTGTACGTCGTTTGTTACTTACAATTGCTATAGTTTGATATATCAAGACAAAAGGTTATTTCACACAGTTTTTACTTATTAATAAATCCCATCCTTATTAACCTGTTCTTTCCTCTGGGCATGGCTTGTAGTCAAGCCATACCCGGAAATAACCTTTACCTTTACCTTTACCTTTACCCTTCCCAGCCAGGCTAGGCTATGGAAGGATAAAGGTACTGGGTAAGCCAATTTTACCTAATAGTACTACGTTACAGCACCAAAGCATGAAATAAAAGTTTCCTGTACTGTATATCTCATTTAATAATTAGACAGAATTTGCGGTCTATCAAAATCCTTGGTTTTAGTTTGCAGTTTGTGACTTAGTCTATCTAGCCCCGCTCATCTGAGCGTGCTACATTTTGGACCATATCATCACTTTCATCACGTGGTCAAACGCTCATCTGTCGTGTATAAAACAAAGTTAAATTCTATTGATCACCCGATATGATATCATCAAAATAACAGAGAACAAAAACATTTCTTTGGATATAATCATTATTATCTTTGCATTCTTTGCTTCATCTGTCCAGTCTGTAACGGTTGTCAAATTACATCAATAGGGACTCTCCCTCCGTAAAATAATGCATTATTTGTTTATTCTGGCAAACGTTTACTCTGTAGACACAATAGATATATTTTATTCTTAAAACAATAAGGATAAAATGATTACTTTTCTTTTAGCAATTGAAAATTTGCGTGTCTTTTAAAGAACATTTGCTTGGCATGCTTGCGTTTTGTTTATTAAAGGCACGTCACCATCGTTTAGTCTTGGGTGAAAATATTTGATAATAAAATTTCCTCTAGCACTCAACTGGGACATAATCACAATCATAATATCGGAACGAACGGCGACTTTTCTTAGTCCGAGTCCAAGATTTTAAAAGTAAACAGCATTCGATACAATAGCCGTGATATGACGGCGAGTTTAGCACAATGAGTTGTCGCAGGGGGAGCGGAGGGGGAGGCGAGAGGGAGAGGGGGGGTCGGTGCAGCCCGTCGCCATGGCAACCACCCCCGCCTAATCAATTGCAGAAATATGTACGATCCATTACCAGCCGCGCTTGACCTCACCCTCCCCCCCTTTAAGACTAAAACAGGGAGTCGCTCGAGAGGATTATACATAGTGAGAGGTCCAAGTTATCTGGTCGCTTTATACAGTAGAGCGAGCGACAGTTTCGAAGCGTAGAAAAGATGGACGACGCGGACGGTTTCCTACGTTTAATATAATGGTGTATTGTTGATGTCTCATATTGTGATGGCTCGATGCGACGTCACTACCACAAGAGTCCAGCCAGGGGCGAGCCACGACTTCGCATTATGAGATTGTTTCATTTTCTATTAATTCCTTTAATTTTTCAATCGAAGACGTTTCTATTTAAAGTTTATATCGAGTTTTTAAAAATCTTTCATCGAGGAGACGGCAGCTACGACCGCGTGTGAAATCATTTTCTTTTGTAGGCATTTATTAAATAGTATTGTGTATGGAAAAGCATACGGGATTTTGACCTAGACCTACTTACATCATGTACAAATTGTGATTTCCAATGTCTTATCCGTCGAGAACGGGTTGGTGCTACGAGAGGCGCGGTGCTACGGCAGCTGCTACGGTGTTGCTACGACGTAGCTCATCGCTGAAACATACACAGTAGAAAATGATTACCTATATCATTCACATTAGGTCAGTAAATGAAGTCAGTGCCTCGCTGACTTGGTCCTAATTCTAAAGCACTGACTTCGCAATATCACGCTAATGAGTTAAAGTTCTTTGTCGTTTCGTAAATACCTACTTGTTATATATTATTTTTTACAAATAACATGATTCCAGTATATGTTATATTTAGTGAACAAACCTTTTGATTTATCTGTCGTTGGTACCTTAATCTACTTAAATATGCTATGTATGATACCTTCAGTACGCAAGGCGTACGCAAGCACTCTTCAATAATAACATTTACAAAAGTACCTGCGAACAAAAAAACAATACATTTACCTAGTTCATTTTCATATCACATGTAGGTAGGCACTTGTAGGTATTTGTCAAATTTATAAAGTCTGTATAGGTTATTCATATTTAAATTTTCCCCGGGCCTTATTTTCAGTACTTAGGTATTGTTATTTTAAATTCCCTTGACTAGACCAAGACTATTGTAACATACCTAGTCGAAACGTTGCGTTGAGGTAAAATAATTTTAAAAAAATGTGAGCCGTCACGGGATGCCTGGCAGATGTAAAACATCGACTCGCTACATACGTATAGTACCTACATTAGGTTTACCCTCGCCTATAGATGTTTCACATCAAAAGATATCAATATACGCGAATAAGATCCGAGAATGAAATCAGATTTGAGTAAAATCGTACTTATAAGTTTTAAAAATTTATTGTCATCGATTCATTGTATAATTAAGTTTCTTGTAAAAAAAAACAAATGTTCATAAAACAGGAACCAATGTGCGCTGAAGTCTGCGATACATCGTCCCGCGTCCACAACTATTAACATAAACGTTAGTGCATATGACAGTGGGGAGGGGAGGCTCGGGGGTGATGTAATTATCTCCCCCCTCGCCACCCTGGGGGTGCGTTCCGGGGGCATACATGGCTCATATCCCGCGATTAATTGATAATGCGCCGGCGACCGCACCACCTGACTCTGAAGGCTGAGATTATAACACACCGCCGAACCGTATTCAGCTAAAATACTTAACAACAATACCGTTCTCTACTATAATAATATTTAAGGTTGACTGGACGAAATTTTAGCGATAAGTCGCCTATTTGTGCAACGATTTAGTCTTAAGCTTTCTGTGTATTTGTCTTTCTTATAAGGTACCTATGTTATTCTGTTGTGTATTTGTGCAAATTAAGCTTAGATATCTACTTTACTACTACTATACTACTTTGATTCCGATTCTAAGTGAAATACTATCACGCCATCACGTTATCCAGGAAAGGACCCGAAATAACTGTTTAACGTAAGTATACGTAAGAAACCTTCGATGTCTCTACAGTGGTAGTAAAGGTAATTTATCTCTACGACTGCCCGCTGGTCCAACCACCTATTAATCGTTTATTTAATCCCGGAGCGGTCACGCGGGAAACTTAATTAAGTATGATTCGTCCAGTAATTATATCGGCGACACACCCCGACCTGCAACACCTAGCCATATAGCACCCCACAGGCCCACACCGCTGTAAAGGACTGCTCCACACTCCATTATGTGATTTAAAATCATATTCAAAATCAGTATAAAGGTCCGCTGAGCGTGCCCGCTATTCTATTACCGACCCTTGCCGGTATAAATTCCATCGAAGCGCAATAATAATAAAAAAATGTCGAGAGCTTGTCGCGTGCAAAAGACGTGCGGTCACGCGGTGTTCCCTGCCCCCCCTACCCCTCGGCGACCCGACCTTCCCCTCCCTCCTCCTCTTACCACCCTTGGCCGCGCTCCCTCCGACCTCCCTCTCACGAATATAATATGCATTATGCGAAATCCGTAACTCTTATGTTGGGTCTCAAGAATACCTTAAATAGATAGAGCGCCGAGCGAGTCTCGCCTCTAGCGCGCTGGACATAGAGCGCGCGGAGAGGCCGCGCGGCACCAGGCGGTTGCGTCCTTTTGGAAGGGAACACCGGACGCGGTTTCCTTAGGGCGGGCGAGGTCTGCACTCTCAAGATAACGTCGGGTATTAATCATAGTATTATCGGCCGGTGGCGGCGTCTTTGTTATGACACCGCGTTATTGCAGTTTTTTCTCTATCTACCCTCGAGGACGCGATAAACGGCTCGAGAGTGAATTTTCCGGGACAGATGTTTTAGTAATCCAGGGAGATATCGCGCAATAAAACATGCAATGTTATTATTATGCGGACGAGATGATAGGTCCGACACCGGGCGACCGGGCGACCGGCGACCCCGCGTCGGGCGCACCGCTAGCTCGCCGCTCCACGCTCGTGATACAGTTATGAATAAAGCCCTCTGTCACGGCGCTCCTCTTTGCCTGTGAATCTCAATTCACATGAAAGTTAATTGGACTTGAACTAACAGCGGGTGCGTCTCTTTTTACTATAGGTAGGTATAGGTACATACATTCTATGTCAAATAAAAATATAAAGAATATGTTTAACGCTCGCCTCCAGAAATCGCACACCAATATTTTCCTTAACAAACGTGTTAGGAAAAACGATTTTCCCCAAGGGTTGATAATCTGACTTTACAGTTCATTTGTATGGAGGGTTCATCAGTCACCCCATTCAGGCTAAAGTCGAGTCTTTCAAACGTTGAACGTCAGTTTTTCCGAGAAATTTCTCGAAAGCTCCGGCGATGACTGGCTCCATTGAGCCTTGAATATCTACAGGCAGACGCGACGTACCGACAATTTGTGTATGATTAATGATGCTTCAGCTAAACGGGGGGAAATCTCGGCATCTCGCGGGATCTACTCGCTATCACAGCTAGCTGCTCAACTGTCGTGGCCTAACTTCGATACTCACTTTTATTGTGTCACTCATTTCAAACAAATACCTACCACGGAAACAAAAGGAAGCGATATCAAGAAAAGTGTATTTACACAAACCTAGTTTCTTCTAAAATTGTCGGTAGATACATAAACCGACAATTTTAGTACTTAATACTATGGTATTTTAAGGCTCTTCGCTGCATGAAGAATCGGAAAGCTGTCGCCGCCGATGGAGTCCCCATCGAAGTATGGAAGGCTATGGGTTCTCGTGGTGTGGGCATCTTAACCAACCTTTTTAACCGCATACTCGAGACCGGCAGAATCCCCGCCCAATGGAGACTGAGTGTTATCACTCCAGTGTTCAAGGGCAAGGGATCTGTGCAGGAGTGTGAAAGTTATCGTGGTATAAAGGTCATGTCCCACACCATGAAGCTCTACGAGCGTATAGTTGACTCTCGGATCCGGCAGGAGTGCACTGTCTCGGAGGGCCAGTATGGTTTCCGCCCCGGTCATGGTACCATGGACCCTGTTTTCGCCCTAAGGATCGTTATGGAGAAATACAGAACGAAGAATACGCCTCTGCATTTTCTGTTCCTGGACTTGCAGAAGGCCTTCGACTGTGTTCCTCGCGTGATGATCTGGTGGGCGCTGCGGTCCAAAGGGGTGCCTGAAACTTATATTGAAACCATCCGGGACATGTACCGAAATTCCGATTCAGTGGTGCGAACTGCTGTTGGTGACACTAAATCTTTTCCCATTACAGTCGGAGTCCACCAAGGATCCGTCCTAAGTCCGTTTCTGTTTAGCGTAATACTGGACGCACTGTCCGTAGTCATCCGAGACGCACACGAGCAGCCCCCGTGGATGCTCATGTATGCTGATGATATTGCGCTAGCGGACTCGGATAAGGGACGGCTTGGAAGGCGTGTAAATGCTTGGAAAGAGTCACTTGAGAACGGCGGTTTGCAACTCAACGTAGCGAAGACCGAATACTTGGCTAGCAATACCACAGATCCCACACCTGTCTGCGTTGACGGTCACATGGTCGAGCGGACAGACCAGTTTAAGTACTTGGGATCTGTGCTTCACGAGTCCGGCGACATCGATTGTGACGTCAAGTCCCGCATTTCGGCAGCTTGGGCCAAGTGGCGAGAGGTAACTGGTGTCATTTGTGACCCGAAAATGCCGGTTAAACTGAAGGGACAGGTCTATAAAACGATCATTAGACCTGTCCTTTTGTATGGTAGTGAGGCGTGGCCATTGCTTGAGCGACATAAGCAGGAGCTGCGTGTCACGGAGATGAAGATGCTGCGCTGGATGTGTGGAGTGACGCGAAAAGACCGCGTCAGAAACTCCCGCATCAGGGGCAGCCTTCATGTCCGAGACATTGCAGACAAACTGCAAGAATGCCGCTTACGGTGGTACGGCCACGTTCTACGAAAACCGGCTAGTTACGTGGGAAACAAATGTCTTGCCATGGCGCCTCCGCCCGGCCGCGGCAGATTGGGAAGACCCAAGAAGTGCTGGCTTGACGTTGTAAGATCGGATATGCGTGCAAATGGCCTCACTACACGGGATGCCGAAGATCGTGCGAAGTGGAGACGTAAAAGTAGGAAAGCGGACCCCGGGCTCTCGAGAGGGATGCAACCGGGAACAACGCTCGGATGATGATGACTATGGTATTTTTAACCGTCTGATTTTGCCCCTATCTATGTAGGTAAGTATAATTCAAACATAAATAAATGTTTACAGAAAAACTTACATACTATTTTTGTATCTAAGTAGTAGTTACTTGTATTTTAATGCAAGTAGATATTAAAGGTACGTAGAGTAGGATGTGCAGCGAATATAAAAAACGCTTTCCAGCTCGGTAATTTCAACTGTGACAAACAACCAGTCGTTCACAGAACACTTATTCAACGTTTTACCATCATTTCCAGGATGTCACCCGAAATGGTTCCAACATCGTTAGTTTACCGAATATCTTAGAGCGCGCGTGTGTGAGTGAGAGATCATTTTTCACGTTTCATGAACCGTTCCGGCGCGGGCTACTGGATTAAAATACATTTCGCCAGTCGAGTGATGGATGGACTCCCCAGCATCTACCTACAGAAAGGGTTGCTCCCCTTTTAGCTTCCACCCCCCATAGACATTCAATACCAATACTTACTTAGAACTCTTCAAGTTTCAGGTTAGGTAACTAACTATAGGTTAAAGAATAAAGAAAGAGGTATCAATTTTTTGAATGTACTATGTGAATGAAATAAAATCGTTTTCCAAATATGTACTAAGAATATTTGGAAAACGATTTTAATTTCGCAGAATTAAGCCTCTTCACTACCCCAGAACTGATTTTTTTCTCGCGAGAATATGTATTAAATTTATTTAAATCAACAGTTTAGGAAACAATACTAAAACAACTAACGTACAACTTAGTAAAGTAGAAAACAACTTATTAAAGTCGAGGATATTTACTAAGCCCTACTTTTATGATGTGAAAACACGATTCCTGAAAAATAATCTAAGTGTAGAAAAAAAATAGGCTTGCGTCCGCTACAAACACTGCACTTAGTCGCGCTGGAGTAGGTTAAGCAACCTACTTAGCAAGTTAACCAGACTTGCTTTGCTTGCCTTGTCAAACGTTTTACATGCTACGAACAATACGGACAGTTTTAAGGGGTTTCGTAGCCAAATGGCAAAAAACGGAACCCATATAGATTCGTCATGTCTGTCTGTCCGTCTGTCCGTCCGTCCGTATGTCACAGCCTCTTTTCTCCGAAACCATAAGAGCTATACTGTTGAAACTTGGTAAGTAGATGTATTCTGTGAACCGCATTAAGATTTTTACACAAAAATAGAAAAAAATAATGAATTTTTGGGGTTCCCCATACTAAGAACTGAAACTCAATTTTTTTTTTTAACAAAGCAATTTATTTTGGTATGTTAAAAGAGGTTGTACCTCTTCTGAAATGTTACTATACTGCAGGAGTTAGATATTTTATTTCTATGTCCCTCGCCCTCCTCTAGAGAGGCGCAAAGGGAGGGAGATAAACAAGATAACGTTCTACGTATATGAATGTGTAATTTTATTATAACCTACGCAAGAATAAGAATGAGCGGAACGTAGCTCTATAACGGAGCTAATAAACCTTGAGGCGTCGCCGCGTCTGTGACTAACTCGCTCGTATATTTAGATTCGGTAATATCATTAATTTATTGCTATATTTGTATTGACATATTTACATAATGCGGGTTACTGGGAAAAAACAGCCAATCGTAATAACAATTGGATGAATTAAGTAGTCATTTTTGAACGAAATTTTTTTTTATTGTTATTTAGTCTGTGGCTGGTATGAATGACTTGTGCTTGTGTATTGTATTTTATTTCTATTTGTTGACATTTTCCAATGTTTTATTAATTAATTATGGTTTTTAGTTTGTGTTGTTTTAGTATGAATTTTATTGACATGTAAGTAATTTGTTTTTCAGAACCTATATGTTTTCATATGCCGAACTGGCCAATATAGAGGAACTTATCTAACTTATAGTTGACCTACTACCATCTGTACATTATACCTATTATTATGAATAAATGATTGAATTGAATTGAATTGAATTATTTTTTATTTTTATTTATTATTACTACAGAGAATATCAAAATATAGAATTAAAAATAAATAAAAACCGACTTCAAAAGCAGTCAAATGAGTTTTGTGACGATAAGAAGGGGGTTCCGCAGGAGCTCCGTTAATCCTCACCTAGCTGTCCAAGGTAACCTATAATAACCTATCCCTATATCCCCAGATCATCATAATATCATTGTTATCTGGTCAATTTCGAGAGCGACGATTTGAGAACCTCCTCGTTTGGTTTTTGTGAAGTCGGTTAAAAAGATCCATTTTTTATTCGTAATACAGACCTAAGTCCTAACAAACTTTGAAAATCAAGTATTAGTTACTTAGCTAGAAAGGAATGTAACAGCTATTTACCCGGCTACCAAAGGACGGTTATTTCCCAAGAACATTTTGAAGTAAATGCTAAGATAGGTCCAATGATAAGATACCGGTCTAATAATAAGTAAACGAATCTAAGGCAGACCTTTATTTATCGATAAATAAGGCGTAGGTAGGTATCGGTAAATTGTACCTATTTCCTGAAAGGCTGGCAACACGACACCGCGAGACGTTTCAGCCAAACAAATGTTAAGTGAACTCAAATAACGCCAAAAAACGGGAAATATTTGCCTTGTATCGTTTTTTTGGTAAACATGGCATCCGATTTCCGAAGCCTTGTGTTCTTACTAGTTAATATGTATAGTCGAAGTATTTGAAAACTGTGTTTGTTTGTTGTTCAATCACATTTAAAAGAATGGTTTTTTGGCGAGAGGTTTTTTTGGCGAGAAGTTTGTTTGGCGAGAGATGGTTTTTTACTATTTAGGCCGGTCTAAGTCGTAGCACCAACAGGACTCGTCTGTAGTTCGATACTACGTAGACCGCAGGCACTAAAGAGTACGAGTTGGATCTTGCTCCACTACTGTCTTCTTTCTTACAGATAAGCGTGATTCATCTTAGAACATAACATCTCTTACTATCATGTGAAATAATGTTGAAACGCTCATCTATCATACTTAAAAAAATAATTGAAATTTGAAATATTCAAATTTAACGGTGTAACTGCCAAATAAATAAAGTCTGTCAAAAGCATAATATGCGAATGCAACACCTTAAGTAACGTAAACTATCGAGGGTTTCGAACCGTGTTTTCGAAGGTAAAACCGCAAGATCCAACTAGTATTTAGTTATTATTTTATGTAATAAGGTGTGTGTGTTAGGTAAATGTCACCACATTAGCTGATTGAGCGGGTGTCACATGGCGGTGCGTCCACACGTGTTTGACGACCGCGCCTCGTCTCTACCGCGCATTAGCACACCTGTTTGTTGACCAACTAACTAATTATGTTTACTCCAAGTACACGAATTGGCTAAGACGCCATCTAAATTCTTAAAAAGAAATTAGAGTCCTTATTATATTCAAATGATTGTACATAATATAAGATACTGTATAGTTTTGAAACACCATCCATAATATATTAAAAAAGTAATCAAGAAAAAATAAACTTACATTTTAATCACACCTGTGTTTGCGACTTTGATTCAGCTATTTGCGATTTTGTGTTTTCAATTATGGCAGTCAACGAGTTAAAAAGGTAAGGTAGTTAAGTTTTTTTATAGCTATCAATGACAAACAACATCCAGGTGTGCGGCGATAGGGATGGCGCCCGTATCGAAAATATCACGGAAATAAAAGTTGTTAATGTTAACACTAGCACGAGGACGTGCAAAAAAACGTCAATCTACTACACCGCGTGCCACAAACTAAACAACTAGGCATAAAAAGCAGCTGCATTCAAAAAAAGGGTTGAAATACGCAAGGGTTGAAGGCGCGATTCAACCCTATTTTAAAGCCACGCGTCTATGAACCCTTTGCATAGGAAGCACCAATAAAAAGACGCGTCGCGTGCATGCGCCGTCTGATTTTAAACTTATTTGAATATAGAACATTTACATACAGGACAGGAAGCGTTGCTATTGGTCGGCTATTTGGGTACGGGCTTGCGCAATACAAAGTTATGATATGTTTTTTAAGGCATATTTTGTAGCGACGACGTTTGATTCGCTGATACCAACTCTAGGCCGAGGCATGTGACAACGATATAACATGAGATGCACATTACATCATAATGTCGCGTCGTTTACAATATACGTATCCTGCAAAGCATTGATATTAACCTTAACAGTAGATATGACATCAGAAGGTGTCAGAAGGAAGACATTTGTAAACAGCTACGATGGTACCGTTGCCTCAGACTAATGTCACTTTTAGCTCTACTAGGCACTACTAAATAGGAATATCGGAATGCTGCAAAGGAATTGTTTCAAATAGCATCAATTAACAAATCAATCTATTCTTCTTGCAATATAAATGGACAAACGAACGTTTCTAATGTATGTACCTACCGAAGTCACCGCAATTATTTATGAAAGTATGTAATTAAAGTTTTATGAAACGGTAGCGGAGTTCCCTCCTCCAGGCCGGAGCGGGGCCGGCGCGGGGCCCGGCGCGGGCGGCCCGGGGTAAACAGTTGCCTGAAGCAAACATCGAAAACTTTCCTTTATTTCACTGTGGACTGTGGACTGATGGAAAACCTCATTAGTTGGGGTCGATAGAGTTAAAACTACAATAGACAGGTATCAAACCATCTACATTTTTCAGAAGTAAAACTTTAGATTATAAATATTACCTACTTTTAGATAGATAGGTACGTATTTTAGATATAGGTATAGATATAGAGAGACAGATAGTTAGCCAAGAATTAAAAAACACATTATTGATATAACTTTATGAGCACAAAAAAAACATAGAATCTCTTCTATCCCTACTCATATCATAAATTATGCAAAAGTAACTCTGTCTTTCTGTAACGTTTTTACGCTTAAACAGCTTAACCAATTTTGATGAATTATTACTCTATGTATAGAGATTGAAGAAAAATTAGAGAGAGACATAGGCTCGACTTTGACCTCGATATTCGGGATCGCCACATTCGCCACTCTAATAAAAAAAAAACATCTGAGATAGAAGTGACACAAACCGGCGTCGGCCTTATCTTTGAAAGTGATTTCAAGAAGTAGGATTTGCAAAAGGATCTTGGATACCGTCCTTAACGCATAACTTTTTTTGTCCTAAACACAAAAGGCCGAAAATATAAGGCATAATTGCAAAAAGCATAATATTTATAAGGCATAAACTAAAAAAGCATAAACTCTTTTGGCATAATTTCAATTGGCATAACATACAGAAGGCATAAACAAATAAGTCCTAATACTCACATAGCATAACATACGAAACGCATAACATTAGAACGCATAATATTCTAAAAGCCTAACATCAAATAGCATAACCTACAAAACGCATAACATTAGAACGCATAACATACGAAAATACCATCATGATACATACACTATACTACCGCTATACGAGTTGCTACCTAAAAGCTTGCGCCTATTTGATCAAAATATCTAACCTAACCTATCCTAAACCTATCCTACGAGTTAGTATTATTCAGATACCTAGGTGCACAATTCCTGGTGGGTCTCCTACTTTTCGATTAAACATTTTTCGCATAATCTTTTGGCATAAAGCTTTTATCATAAATATGTTTTTAAAAAGAAGTTATCGCAAAATTGCCATGTTTAATTGGTCTAGCATAGTCTAAAAAAATTAGAAAACGCCTAGCGTATTAACGAACACATTTGCACTTTGTTACAATATACCTTTCTGGTATGGAAAATGATGAGACCGAAAGGAAATCGCTCGCTTCGCTCGCGTGTGCTTAATCACAATATCTATCCTAACCTAACCTACACCTCTTCTTTTTCTCTTAGGTATACCAACCTAGAAAAATGTATCATGATAAGGCCAAGAACTTCAATAAAATTTAATAATGCCATTAGTCCATTATGTTAAAAAATATTATGCCATATTAAATTATGTCAATCGACTATTATGCTTAATGTAATTATGCCAAAAGATCATCATGCTAAACAATATTATGCCATATTCAATTATGCCAATTGACTATTATGCTTAATGTAGTTATGCCATATAACCATTATGCTAAAAAATATTATGCCTTTTTAAATTATGTCAACTGAATATTATGCCTTATGAAATTATGCCAATTGAGTTATGCCTTATGAATTTATGACAAAAAAGTTTATGCGAAGAGTGGTGTTCCCAAGGATCTTATATAGACAGGTAGGCATAAGTGTAACTGTAACAGTGCGCAGTGTGGTTATTGTTGAAGTTTTCGTAGGTATTTTATCTCTACGATTGGGGGTCGATGGGGGGAGGTCCTTTGAAGTACAATCAGTGTATGGGAGAGCTACGCCGGGGGGCGTCATTATCGAATTGTTTAAAATAACGAGGAACCACGTTTACTTTGTGTTGCCAGTTAGCTGACGGACACGCGTGCTCTGCACAACACACATTGTTAGTCGACTTACTACTTTTATTACAACTTATTTCTTGTAACGTTAATTTGAGTAGGAACCTATATAGATGATAGGTATTCGTCATTAACTTCACTAATACATATCTAGGAATATACCTACTTATGTGCCAATTTATTAAAAGCACCTACCAAAGCACAGAATAATAAACACTGCGAGCTTCAAGCTCTACACTTTGACCAAATTAGATTTGTGGCAGATTTCTTATGTAAGTACACCTACCCTAGATTTTGCGTAATTGGATTTATTTTAAGTATATAGCATTTTCGATAAAGATGCTTTGGTTGTTGCCTAGGTACTTACCTACTTATTACATATTACTCGTAGATACATTCTACATACATAACCGATGCGGGTTTAAGTAAACAAACATCGTACAACTCGGATCACACGGTTCAGAGATCACAAAAAGCGGTCCATTTGATAATTAAATTGTGCAGGAGGCAGGAGGACAAACTTACACTGTAAACATACCCTCCTCATTACAAATATCCAATCCAAATATCCAAGCTACCTAATCTAACCAACTACCTACAGTAGCTAGCTGTTAGAGCGCCGAGGAGCTAGAACTGCTAGGTGAACTGTGCTTTCCCCTAAGACCCTGGTGGCATGCTCAGACGTGTCTTCCGCTTGTTAGCTTCATAGGTGTTCCCCGATAAATGTTATTTTATTCACCATTCATTTCCTTCAAAACAAATTAAAGACGCAATAACGTTAATAGGATGTTTCCAAGTCTAATAATTTATCACAACTAGTCGTAGCTTGTAGTCTTAGTCGTAAATATAACTGTATTATTGTTATAGGTACCTACTAAGGTACCATCATTACAGCAACGATAAAATATTAAATTTTAAGTTGTTACTTAAATACCATTGGTAATATTTTATTTAGGTATTTAATGACATTGATCTCAACCTAAAGTAGATATGGCATCTGAAGGAAGACTGTTGAACCAAGCAACTGCAGCCACACTATCATCAAAACGTTCAGTGACAGTTCAACAGCGGGCGAGGTCACACATATTAGAAAAATAATTTAATTCCCAGGATATCGTATAACCACGGGATCACCTTTTATCGGTTAATAAACGAAATAATTGTTAAAATATACGTAAAAACTGAAAAATAAAATTGTATACAAATAATCAAAGATCAACCTACCACAGAACGGACACTATGTTTGTTCAATATGAAAATGGTAACAGTACTTTCTTAGGACACCTTTGACCACAGACGACTAGATATCGCCGGCGGTTTCTCTTATGTTTGACTATCGGTTATTATTACGTAGTATTTGTTTTAAGCTATGCAATATAGCTTTTATCGCGGGCTTTGAGCCCGGCCGAAATCAAGAAATTCCGTAACAAAAATAAAACCTAACACCCCCCACTCCGCCTACCATGTCGCCATGGTTATTTTTTTTTTCATTAAACTTAATACCTTAAATAATTGAAAAATTCAAAACCTAACTTCAAAAAAAAGAAAAAATAACATTTGGTAACGTTAAGAAAGTTATCTGTTGTGTAAGCTGAAGACGGGAACACCACACTTCGCATAAACTTTTTTGTCATAATTTCATAAGGCATAACTCAATTGGCATAATTTCATAAGGCATAATATTCAGTTGTCATAATTTAAAATGGCATAATATTTTTTAGCATAATGGTTATATGGCATAACTACATTAAGCATAATAGTCAATTGGCATAATTGAATATGGCATAATATTGTTTAGCATAATGATCTTTTGGCATAATTACATTAAGCATAATAGTCAATTGACATAATTTAAAATGGCATAATATTTTTTAGCATAATGGTTATATGGCATAATTACATTAAGCATAATAGTCAATTGGCATAATTCAATATGGCATAATATAGTTTAGCATAATGATCTTTTGGCATAATTACATTAGGCATAATAGTCAATTGACATAATTTAAAATGGTATATTTTTTAACATAATGGACTAATGACAAAACTACATTTAATTGAAGTTCATGGCCTTATCATGATACAATTTTCTTACCTATACCTAAATGTTGGTATACCTAAGAGGAAAATAATAGGTGTAGGTTAGGTTAGGTTAGATATTGCGATTAAGCACACGCGAGCGAAGCGAGCGATTTCCTTTCGGTCTCGTCATTTTCCATACCAGAAAAGTATATTGTAATAAGTTATGTTTTAATAATATATTTATGGTAAAAACTTTATGCCAAAAGAAGATTATGCGAAAAATGTTTAATCGAAAAGTAGAAGACCCACCAGGAATTGTGTACCTATCTGAATAATAACTAACCCAGTAGGATAGGTTTAGGTTAGGTTAGATGTTTTGATAATCGATCTAAAGCACAAACGGGTATTTCTGTAATTATTTGTGAATTGTGAAAAAGTTACCCTCATTTAGTTTATAATAATGTTTTTGAATGCGCCTGAGTCTTTAATTCAAGCAAAGCTTTAGTTTGATAATTGTATTAGTTGTTGTGCTAGGAGTTTTACTTTATGGGTTTTATGAACATTTAAATGAGTTTTGAATATTAGTATGTTATTCTGACTTTTCGTATGTTATGCGTTTTGTAGGTTATGGTATTTGATGTTAGGCTTTTAGAATATTATGCGTTCTAATGTTATGCGTTTTGTAGGTTATGGTATTTGATGTTAGGCTTTTAGAATATTATGCGTTCTAATGTTATGCGTTTCGTATGTTATGCTTTGTGAGTATTAGGAATTATTTGTTTATGCCTTCTGTATGTTATGCCAATTGAAATTATGCCAAAAGAGTTTATGCTTTTTTAGTTTATGCCTTATGAATATTATGCGTTTTGTAATTATGCCTTATATTTTCGGCCTTTTGTGTTTAGGACAAAAAAAGTTATGCGTTAAGGACGGTACCCACAGAAGACAGGCAGCTAAACTACACACCATCTTTATATACCCAGTAAAAGTGCCCGAATTCAGCTTACATAATAGATAAAAGTCGAGTGTGTAAGAGAGGTTATTTTCTTATTTTTTTGAAGTAAGTTTTTGAATTGATTGAGAAGTTTTTTGATGAGAAGGTGCCTATGGGTGCTCCATCAATTTGATTTCCAAAAGTTCAAAAGTCCAAAAAATATTAATTTACTGCATTTTGGGATGCTATTCTGCTCATCATTTCGAAGGTTCTCATCAGATCTTCATCAATTTTTTTTGTGGCCTACTCGAGATTTTCACCTTATAAAAAAAACAATCATCGAAATCGTACATAATATAGTACAGCACAGCGTGAATATATTGAAAACCTCATTATTTTTTTGAAGTCAGTAAAAAATAGTGAAATAAAGGTGAAACCGCAGGGCAAGGAGTGTTGGGTATAAATTGACGGTAGCTTTATCGTAGATATGCAACAGACACAGACGCGTACATCCATATACTCATATACGATTTTTTTAATTTTAATTCAAAGTTTAGGTAATTTCTTATTATATAGATTAATCGAATTGTCCTATCTGGCAAGTTACACATTACTCTATGATGCTTTTGACTAAAACGTCACAAGCGTCATTTACTGAAGGGAAAAGCGCTGCCAGTGATATTATTTTTCATTTTCACAAAAGACGTTACAATATTGTCAGCGCTGTAGCGGCTTGTTTTATTGATTTTGTGTAAAAGGAACATGAAGTTTGTTTGAGACATCATCTCTAGTTACTACTTATTAACTCAATGTTTAATAACCATAAATATTTTATGCTTGGTATTAGCTACTTTATTGTTTGTTTTAACCCTATTTACTTAAATACTCCACAACTCGATGCCTTGTTATTTATTACAGAGTGAGCTTTCTACATTACAATCGGTTCAGCAGTTTGTGTGTGAAGGAGCAACGATCATGCCCATCTCATATTACCATGAACTTTCTAAATAATGTCAGTAGTTACCTCTTAGGATTAATTTAATAATAAATAAATAAAGGTTACCTACACATTAATATACATAGGTGAAAGACGCCTACAGTAGGTAAGTGATATTGTATTTTACGTGTTATTGTAAAGTAAACTCTATTCAAATTAAATAAGTGTTCAAGTTGATAATTTTATAACAAGGATAATTAGGAGAAAGTAATGAAGAAAGTAGGTAAATTTCGAGCCCTACAAAAACCTAAAGGTCTTTCGTTCTTGCGACACGTAAAGGGCGCCAGGTGGGAGCCGGTTATAAAATTTATAACAATTAGTGACATTTGAAATACTTAACAGAATACTCATACACCCTCTTACCTAAATAAATACCTAAATGAATTGAATAATACCGTTGTTTTTGACGTAAGTACGTTATTTTTATGTCGCTCATTAGGAGGTAACACATGCATACATTACACATAGGTATACATGCAATGTTGACTTAAAAATAAAGCATCCAATAGTGAACCAACTAGGGAGGTACTGTACTCACACATGTGCATAGTTTAATAACTTTTTATTTGCCCTTGGAAAGATATGAGAGATCAAAATAATGAGAAATGCAAGTACCTACACATCTACATAGGTGCCTATCGTAACGGACAACAAAATGTATTAACGAGAACGGTTAAGTTAGATCAGAAAATCAAGTAGTAGCAATATACTTGATTCTCTGACCGCACGGTAATTCCGACAAAAACTGAACCCGACCCTGCATAATGAGACGAATTTGCGTCCTCACAATTTGCGGCCATCACTCTCAGGGTCAGAGTTCGGTATTTAACTTAACAACCATCTCTTCAGATGCTCAAGAATTCCATACTCTATTGTATTCAAAATTAGACTTAAAATCTTCTTGTCATGATTTCGCTTCGTTAGGTTTACGATGCTGTTGTTATTGGACCTTAAGGTCACTTGATAAGGTGGAAATTAGGGTGGATGCGGTATTTCTTTGACAGTGGAGTTACAAGCAAATTCGGCGGCGCCTGTATAAGTATGCTAATTTAGACAATTGGGAGCGGCGAGGCGTTGGTAGAGGCATACTAATAAGACGGGACCTCTACCTTTCTCTGGCGAAAGGATCAATCACATTATCTAATTAGGCAATTGTAATTTTTGTTACGTAAACGTAAACCAATACTGCACGTTCGTGTCGTAAAGTCCTTCTGCTTTCTAATTAGTTCTGCCTAGCTAGTTCCAGTAGGCACTGTTACCTAATCTGAATTATTTTTCAGTTTTAGTTAAAAACAATCTAAGAAGTTTACAACTATTATAAAATTCAAAGCACGCCGCACGGTGTAAACTTCAGAATTTGTTAGTTCAGAAGTCGTTTGAGCAATTATAATTCGGTATTCTGATTATCCTATGGTCAGCGAGACCTACCTACCTACAACTTGTTATTCCGAAAATTACCCTAAACATGCAGCATCACCGGACGCATACCACTATAAGTAGTTCAACCCTTTTTTGTCACCGCGCATCATCACAGGGACTCGAGACCGATACAAATCGGAATGTAAAAGTATTTTGTTGCATTCTTCTACGGTCCCGTTAAATTTGAATTTGCGTGTTGTAGATATATGCGTGCGCGTGTGTGCTGGTGTGCGCGGGAGGTATTCGCATGCGCGTTGTCGCAGACTGATGGATGACAGGTGACGTCCGTCGGCGCCGCAAACAAACGGCCAGGGACGACCAATCCGCGACACATAGCGAATAAACATAATCTAGAATTTACCCGGGAATGTAACATTACCTTTAATTAGAGAACTTCAAAGCTCGAAGCGACGAGTGCGGGTAATGAGCGATCAGAGTAGTCGAGTGATTCGTCAGGCATTCGACAGTAAGTAAACAAACGGTTACACATCACGTAAGCAAAGACGGATGGCCGACCGACGCGACGCGATAGCTAGACTATAAATACTAATAGTAGGTACCCTCATTACGAAAGCTCGTTCTTAAAGCTTTTTGTTAAATATTATCACTTTTTATCGTGAACGGAGAGTTAACATTTCTTTTAATGATTTTTAATATTATTCCTTGAATATTTATGATTAAAGCCGTGTGTCAGCTTTCTATTTATAGGTAAGTGCCTACCTCCTTTCTATGACTGAAGGTTCTTTTATGTGGTTATTAAAACTAAGATCCTTGTGAGCAAACCTTTTTGGCCTTTTTGCGTTGTGTTTGTTGATCATATATTAACGTTTGTGAATCTGGCAGAGGTTTATAACGTGTCGAAAGTTTTAGCATCCCTGTTGTGTGGTGGCTCATTAGAGATGCGCGTGGTCGGGAGCCCTGCGGCGACACAAAGCGAGCCGCGCCCGCATCACTCGAGAGCCGCCCGCTCGGTTGCGCGTGCGCGTGCGCCTCTCCACCACCACATAATATCAATATTCTGCTAATCGCTCATTTCGTAGGTACTTACTCTCCCTCGGAAATGGCGCTGGTAATATTAAATCGATCTCTATTTAGATCTACCACATTCATATTTTCTTTAAAAAAACTTAATTTTCGGTTTGATTTTATTTATCATTTTTCAATGCCCGACGTTTCGAGACCTTTACAGATCTCATCCTTAGGGTAGACTCTGAGGAGAGCTTTACAGGTTTACCGTGAGGAAGAGATCTGTAAAAGACTCAAAACGGTATTTATAAATTTTAAAAATAATTACCATATCGCGATTAAAACAGAAAAATGAGTTTACTTTCAATTCAATCCTACATCGCGAAAACGGAGGAATAATTTAAAACTTAGGGCTTATTTTTAATCTGCTTAGGTAGGTATAGATACTTTGATCTATAGATTGAGTAATCAGCCCTTAACAAAACATTTCCAGAAAACAATCAAATTATTATTGGTAATGAAACTTTTTATTACGATGATCGCCCATCGAACAGGCAGTTACGCTTAATAACCACTATTTTACTTTTTTAACCACCTATTGTGCCCCACTGCTGGGCAAAGGTCTTCCACGACTCCCTATCTTGCGCGAGGTCTGGCTATATAAGTGTAGGTACACTCATAAAAGTGTAAAACTCTCATATTTGATGGGCTAAGAACAAAAAGCACGGATCAAACTCGAGGCAGACCAAGCAAGAAGTCGTTAAATAAACAAGCGTATCGTTGTTCAGTCACAGTAAAATAAGATTGTGAAGATGAGAAACGATTGGAACGAAAGATACTAGGTAGGTAGGTATGCGAAAACTTTTTCCGATATGTAAGGTTTTATCGATAGTTGGGTAGGTGCCTTGGGTAGGTCGGTAAGGTTCTCATATTATTGTCGTTCTTATGAAACTAGGACCTATTATTTAAAAGCATTTATTAATATTAAATCAGACTCTACTTCTAAGCGGCCTTAGAGGAGCTCATTGGCCTAGCTGCGCCTGCCGGTCTTAAATGGTCGTGCGGGTTAAGCAACGTCTGGCGTGGTCATTACTTGGATGGGTGACCGATAATTTGTGTGGCAAAAACAATTTTCTCAAGCTCAGAAAGAAAAAAATTCTTCGGAAAGCACGTAACGCAGTTGGTCTCAGTTGTTAACTGTGATAGCAGTCGTTAGGTCCAGTTAAAGGCCTTACGATACGACCTGAAAACTCTAACACTGGGGGAGCCACACCACTATACGAAAAGGAGAAGAAGCGGCCGAACAACAACGACTTTGTGGTTACTTAGACTAGTAATCAAAGTCATAAGACTACCTAAATTTAGCAATACAAGATAGCTAGAAGATATGCAAGTGTCTGGGTAGGTACATCTTACAAAAACAACGATACTGTTACGTTTTAACACTCTTTTTACGCGATTATGACTTTATCCTGAGATGTTATTTATATTAGTTCTAAAGCTGTCGCTGGAAATCACAGCAATGTAACTTGTCAATATAAGGATAGCTTAGACAGGTAGGTAAGTAAGGATAGTGCCGGATAGTGTCCCTGATATGTGTTGAAAGTAATTAAGAGTTTTAATACGTCTCGCTGGTAAATGGTCTATCTTAATTGGTAATTAAAGGCATAGTTTATGAGACAAGTAAGACTTGATTTGCTCTAATGGTCTAACAACTACTGAATAAGACCAATACATAAACCAAGGGGATTTATTGCTCTCTAATCTGTAAAGGCACAATTAAAAATATATATTATTAAATTTGGATTACCTGTTACTTATTTAAAAAAGTGTCTGTTTTAATTTGTTTCTATTGCATAGCTGTTACCGCGGGCGTTGAGCTTTCAATGAAGAAATTTCGTAACGAAAAAAACCTCACACCCCCACTCCTCCTTGCACCATGCATAGCTCGGCCGAGCTACATGGTAACCATGGCAACGTGGTACAAAATAAAAAATAATTATACTTCCATAAGTTGATAAAAAATGCTATGCAATAGCTTTACCGCGGCAGTCCCCGAGTGCCACACGTTTATTTTTAATTAGTTTTTATTGGCACAAAATGATAACAAAACTAACGTAGGTACCTATATTATAAGTGAGTACATTGTAAGGATATGAATTGTATTTGTGTAGGTAGGTAGGTACGTATAATAGTCAGAACATGTTTATCACAGCAGGGAACCTCTGCGGGCGTCCTCTGGACCCCTAACAGTTCACAATATGCTAATAAAATTGCCTCTCAAATTCAACATGACCCTTTTATTAACAACAAAACTAAACGAATGAAAGTAAGTAGAAAATTTTAAAACAATTCGATAGGTAGGTACTTAATATCAGTTTCTCTAATTTTTATCTCGTTTTTTATTTTTTATCGCCGTCGAGGCTAAAAATAAAAAGGCGATTAAGACCCAAGCAAAACGATATTACAAATCGTGAGAAAATGAAATCGGACACTTTATTAGAAGATCTTACAGTTTAATTAGATTTATATTAAGTATCTAACTATTTTATTTATCGAATGTGAACTTATGTAAAATAGTCTCATACCAGTAGTAAACTAAAGCAAACTTCACATCCCCATTAAGGGGGGACGTAAAGGAAAGCCACAGTGAAAGTTCGAGTACCTACCTACCTAGGTCATTAGTCATTACATAAACTGTTTAGTAATCATTACAGAACTGATCGCGTGTCTAAATAACAAATTCTGCAATAGCAAGTAAAGGTGTCTGAAACAGCGTCGATATAATCCTCGATACGTAGATCTGTCAGTCTGAGCTCTGAGCCCCCTGCACCGAGGCGACGCGACGATGGCGATGGTGGCAGGACGGCGGGTAACTAGAGAACTATGCAGTGAATGCTAAGTTACCCTCGCTTGGCGGGGTTGCGAAGAAAGGGGACGACTTGCATGTCAGAACATTTGGATATGACGTCCGGGAAAACATAGGTAATAAGTTGGTAGATCTACCAATTCCCGTGAAACTATATAGGTAGTTAAACACTTATCTGTCAAGTGATTTGCTTTGAAAAGTAATACACAAAATATTGCAACATAATAAAATAACACAAGGCAAAGTAAAAATTAGGCAAGCACGTGCCTTATGGGCCGAGAAATTGTTAGACTTTCATTACTTTAAAAAAAAAATGGCGTATAAATTATTAAAACCCTCGCTTGTCGACGTTTTTTTACTTTTTTTAGGCAATTAAGTCATTGTTTTTTAAATTTAGATGCAAACTAAATAGATAAATGGGTGGGAAATAGATTTGTTTTTTTTTATTTAAACCCCGCCAACGGAAAAGAGAGATGTTATAAGTATAGGGTAAAGGGGTTAGGGTAACGGGGTATGGTAACGGGGTAGGGTAACGGATAAAGCGCTCTTGATATAGATTGTTGTTAGTGTTACGTTAATGTAAACAACAATTGAAATACCTCTACCAACCGGCACAATTCGTTCATACATCCTTGTAAGTGAGTACCTCCAAGTTGGGTCCATACATAAACATCTCATACGGTGGACGTTCAATACAGCCGAGATCGAGATAAGCTTCGACCATTTTTTCCGACACTTTAAATGAAAGCGACAAAAACATGATTCTGCAACCTAGTATTGGGTAGGTACTACTTATAATATTATGTAGAGTTAAGAGTTATAGGTAAACATGGACAATTGAAAAATATATGGTCGCAGCGAGAATCTCAAAAAAAAACCAAAATACTTATAACAAGATTTATTGAATAAAAGAAATTTATAATCTAGTCTAAACTAAAGGTATGTACCTAGTCCGAAGTGAGGATCTAAAGTGACATAAAAACTGTGCATTTGCTTCAAAGAATACATCGTTCGATGCTGAACTAGCATTCCTTTCGCGAATGACGCAATAAGGTGTTTACGCGGCTGCGGATGCAACTATGCACTTTTCATAGGGCTGCCGTGCATGACACCTCCCCCCGTAGAACAGCGAGTGAAGATCTTGGATGAGAACGAAGCTGGAGGCTGACTGGAGTCGGCCTTTCTCGTACTATCGGGAACAGCGTAGATCCCCGACAATCCTTGTTCGTTGACTTCAACAGGTCCTTGCTTGGGGTGATGCTTGTAGTACAGGGTAGCTGCAGCAGCAACGCCAATACCCATGAGAATGAGATATAAGGGTATGGTGGTGTGATAGAGGCTGCTGTCCACGTTGTTCGTCTTGTCCATTGGGTCCTGCATAGAGACCTTCGTGTTGAGGGCATGCAGGTGGTCTAAGTTGATGGAGTTCAATTTGATTGTTGCGGATGCTGGGTACCGCAACGCTTTTTCTGAAGTTATATCCATTATCTTGAGTGCTTGGCCTTTGATTCGATCATTAGCATTGGATATTACGAAATCAGGAGTTGTGATGGAACAGCCCTGCGGGATGACTGCGAGATAACTTCCCTTAAGTTCTCTGAAGAGGTCTTGTCCGCAGGAGAGATGTATCTTCGTCGAGGTAGGGAAACTGAGAGTATAGTGCTTGTCGTCGAGCTCGTCGTAGGCGGGAGTCTGGAGTTGCACAGATACTGGTTTGCAGAGATCAGTTTTACGTTGCTCGGTGATGAGATGGTAGATGCAATCGTCCTTGGCTTGATGTTGCGGACTTCGTGTTTCGTCACAGATGTACCATTTGGTGGTTTTCAGGCATTCTGCCGCAATGTACTTGAATACTTTCTCGTGAATAGCCAGGAAAGGGAAAGGGGCGGTAAGGATTTCATTATACATATTAGGGATCATAGACAATTTATAAATATCGTATACATGGGGTATGACTACAGGGAATTTATAGACTATAATAATTTCGTTACCTGAGTAATAATAACCTACTTTAACTATTTCGAAATATTCTCTGAAATCAATTTCAATTATTTTATCATTAGTGTACAATTTTCGCAATTTGCTTATAATGGTGTCAAATAAATTTCTACCTATGATTGAATGATGCGGAATAGACATTTTTATAAAAGCTAACACGTTCTGCAATCTAATTATTTCTTGCGAAATAGAGTCGACATTGTCGTCAAGTATCAGAAATGCTTGTGCTAAGTGAGCATATTTTACTAGGTCGTAGTCACGTTCGTAATCGACTTGACTGATTTTATTAACTACTTGTTCAATTTTACCCTGATTTGCTACAATATTATCTATGATTTTTGAGTACTGAGACATCCAATCTTTAGATAGACTGACATGGCTATTCATTTCCGTTATTAACTGATTATCTGTATTTTGAAGATCTTTTAGGGCTCGGTTATACCGAATTGCATCTGAATGATCTAGGTTTCCCGTTATACCTTTAATGATAGAACCTAGCCCGTCTACTAAACCACGTTTAGTACGACCAATTTCGAAACTCTTTAACTGTTCTGAAACACTATGAATTTTTCGGGATAGGTACTCTATGTGTGGTTCAAATAAAGAGTTAGTCTTGTTAATTAACACTGGCCCTATAGTTCTTAATTGATTAGCTACGGAATCTACTTTAGCTTCTAGTTCATGCAAGTTTATGGATTGAATGAATGAATGATAATGGGATATGATTTTGGTGGGACCTAATTTAAAAGGTAAAATTCCTGGACCATCATCGATACTCTCAAGTTTTATCTCCTGCTGTCGAGTTATTATCGGCAGGAGTAAGAGTAGAAGTACCAGAGGAGCCCTGTAACAATTGATTACTTTTAGGTACTCTTTTAAGTCGTGATTTAGCAACTGGCCCACGCCGTTTCTTTGTATATATATGTATAGGTAAATCAGCCATTACTTTATCGTATGTGTAACGTGGGGCTAATTTTTGCCTAGCTGCAATTGGGTTTTTGACAAATATTTGTTGCTCTGGTGAATATTCGACCTCTGGTTCACGGTCGATATTACGTTTGTTAGTTAAATCTGAGCGAAGTGCGGTACATGACTCATGTATTATATTATATGCTTTAGACATTTTATTTCTGTGCTCTGTAATGTACTGTTGTAATAAGTGAGAGGAGAGATCGAGGTCAAAAGGATCTCGCGGGTCAAAGTGTCCCGTAATAACCTCAATAGGTTTGCATCTAGTAAAACTATGGATTGAGCTGTTATATGCCAGAAGGGCATAGGACATAAGATTAATTGTCGCTTCACCTTTATGTTCGAG
Organism: Idaea biselata; assembly: GCA_958496205.1. Lineage (NCBI taxonomy): Eukaryota > Metazoa > Arthropoda > Insecta > Lepidoptera > Geometridae > Idaea > Idaea biselata. The sequence goes on from OY292397.1 coordinate 205,058, forward strand.
TTTTAATATACGCAAGTGTTCGAGTATTGTCGAGTGGAAACGCTCAACGATACCGTTTTCATTGGGCGTATGGGGTGCAACTTTATGGTGTTGTATCTTATGCAACCTAACAAACTCTGTCATAAGTTGATTAATGAATTCAGGTCCATTATCTGTAACTATGGTGTATGGAATACCATGATGAGTGCAATATGTTAGAAAAGCTTGAATGACGCTGATGGCGGTTCCATCTCTTAAGTAATAGGCCTGAGCATATTTTGAAAATGCATCTACGACCGTCAAAAACTTATCACCCTGTATAGTTAGTAAGTCCATGTGAACTAGTTCTAGTGGCTTACTGGGTGGTGGTACGATTCGAAACTGCTGTTTAATTGGATTTCGATCGTACTTAGCTTGACCGCAGATGATACACTCATTTATGAATTTAGTGATGTGTTCTTTCATTTTGGGCCAAAAATACTTATAAGATAGTGCTAGGTAGCATTCGTTAATACCGCGATGGTTAGTCTTGCCATCGTGGTACTTACTAATGATCTCCTGTTGACGTAAGTAATCGCGCACATTTTCTATCTCTTTCTTTACCAAAAACAGACACATAGCGGAATTTTTGAATGTACTCTGGATAGTAGGTATAATCTTAAACATGGCGTCATAGGGATTAATAAGTAGTCCTGTTTTAATTTTTGGGTGGACATACTCCCTGACTGCGTTAATTACGTCCTGTTCAAGGTTAGATTCTGAAAGCTGGATGGATATGCGGGTGTGTGAGTCGAATGGTTTAGTCACAATGGTTTTACCTTTGATATCGCCGACTACGTTAAAGATGACCTGCTTAGTGAACCTATTTAGAGGTTCGTCTGAAATTGGCACTTCCAAGATGGGGCTCTCGACGTCGGTGTGTACCGTGACCGTTCTAGAATCGGCACCTTCGGAAGCTGTAAGGGTTCTAGAATCGTCTAACTGAACCGATTTTTCTGAAACATTTACGACAATCGAGCTAGCTTCCTCATTATTTAACTGAATACGCGAAAGAGCGTCTGCGTTCGTGTTACACTTACCCTGCTTGTAAATTACTTCAAAATCGTACTCGCTTAATTTCAAGCGCCATCTTGTAAGTCTCGAATTAGGCTCCTTTAAACTCATCACCCACTGTAAAGGCTTATGGTCCGTTAAGATTTTAAATTTACGACCAAAAAGGTAGGGCCTAAAGTACTTAGTAGCCCAAACAATAGCAAGGAGCTCTTTTTCTATGGTGCTGTAATTTAACTCGCTTGAGTTTAGAGTCCTTGACGCATACGCAATGGGTTTATCTGAGCCTATGGTACCCTGGGATAAGACTGCTCCTATGGCGACGTTAGAAGCATCAGTCGTTAAATTAAATTCCCTAGTGAAATCCGGGTACTGAAGGATTGGATCGTTGGTTAAGAGACTTTTACAATGCTCAAAGCAATTTACGTAACTTTGATCTAGTGTTATCTTTGAACCCTTTTTGAGGCACTGTGTTAGCGGTTTCGTAATTCTCGCGAAATCGGGTATGAACTTCCTGTAGTAACCGAGTAATCCGAGAAAACGTTTGATTTCAGTCTGGGTTTTAGGTATAGGATATTCGGTAATAGCTATAATTTTATTTGGATTCGGTTTCACTCCCTCTCTACATATCACGTGCCCTAAGAAATCGGTTTCTAACTTTAAGAATTCGGATTTATCCATCTGAATTTTAAAGTTAGACTCGCGCAATCTTTGGAAAACTTTCTCTAAATTAACCATCATCTCTTGCAAGGAGGTACTAAATACGATAATGTCATCAAGATATACCAGACAGATGTTATTTTGGAGGTCCTTGAGTACATTATCCATTACCCTTTGAAAAGTAGATGGTGAATTTTTCAGACCCATCGGCATTCTAAGATATTCATAATGCCCGTTTTCTACGTTGAATGCGGTTTTTGGGATATCAACGGGGTCCATTTCAACCTGATAAAAACCTGATGCTAGATCGAGAGTAGTGAAATACTGACATTTACCTAGTTTGTCTAGGACATCGGTTATGTTTGGGATAGGATATTTGTCGTCAATTGTTTTCTCGTTTACTTTACGAAAATCTACAACTATCCGCCATTTGGTTTTGCCTGAAGCGTCAGCCTTCTTGGGTACGACCCAGATCGGTGAGCTCCATGCAGAATCAGATGGTCTGATAATATTCTGTTCGAGCATTTTCGCTATCTGATCTTTAACTTCCTGACGGTGGACGTAAGGATATCGGTAACTTTTCGTATATACAGGAACTTCATCCGTGGTTTTAATACGGTGCTTGATTTTATTTGTGAACGTTAAAGGCTCACCGTCAATATAAAAGACATCCGCGTATCGCGAGCACAATGTCTTTAGGTTAACTAGTTCCTCGGGGTTTAAGTGATCAGTTCTCAAACGCGATAAAACCTCAGTGACGCGTTCCGGCGCGTGTTCGAAGTGATTACTTTCAGCATTGAAAATTTCGGCTTCTACCGCTCTATCCACAGAAAAGATTACGTCATTACTAGAATTGTTACACACTTCTACCCAGCCGCGATTATTCTTTACTACAGTTACACAATCCGTTATTTGACAGTTGCATATAATTTGATCATGTACGAATACATTATCATCTCGAGTATTGAAAGGCAAGCGAACCATCTTCGAGGCATGAGCTGGGATAATGTCTTCGTACAGATTAACGTTACGCGAATCGTAAATCTGTAGTGGTATTTTCGCGTTCCTAGTTGTTAGTAATTTAGTCTTAAGGTCTATATTACAATCCCATGCTGTTAACAAATCTAATCCTAGTAACCCATCGAAGTACTTATGGAAGTCGTATACGAATAATGTCATATCGCCTTCCTCGCGGTATTCACTAAAACAAGGTAGCGTGATAGAATGCTTATGCACTGTCGTAACATTTGAATTAGTCACTTCGAAAGGTTCATAGTTTAGAGGCAAGTCATAGAAATAAGTTTGGACAGCTCGTGGGCTTAAGAATGATTGATTTGCGCCCGTATCCACCAATATTTTAAGCGGCGGATTTTTAATTTGAACGTACATGAGCTGCCTTTGTGTCTGCAAATTTATTTCTATTTTTGCTTGTCGGAAGGTGGTGCCTTCTGAAAATCCTCCTGTTCTACTGGAGTGTTCCCTACTTCCTCTACTATAGTACCCTCGGAATATTCATAGTTGTTATCAGGATAATCCGGATACTGATCGTAAGCGTAGTAGTACGGTTCGTATTCGGAGTAGGCATTATCATAGTACGCGTAAGTGTCATGATCGAAACCTAACTCGTTGAAGTTAATTTCGCGTGATTTGAAATAGTTAGATGGAGGTGGATTGCCATGCACTCTCCAATCATGACCGGTAGATGGTAACTGTCTCTGGACAAACGGGGTTACACCGCTCATAGGACGCGGAGCGTTAAAATTAGAAGGCTGCTGTTGGGGCCTCGGAGGCATCCTAAAAACGTTACTTTGCGCGTTATAGTTCGGCGGGGGCGCGCGGAACATTTGTTGCGTGCGTGACGGTCCCCGGAACGGCGGCGGCCCGGAGTTAGGCCTCCACCCTTGCGTACCTTGATTAAAGGTCGGCGGTTGACGAGATGGACCCGGCGCGTTGTAAATCGGCTGTGTCGCGGGAGTAAACATTTTAAATGGAGCCTTTATTACCGGCGCGGTATTGATAGGCGGTAATCTAAAGGTAGTAGGCTGAGGTGTCTGTCTGTCTGTTTACTCTTTCTTACTAGGGCCACCCTCATTGCGTTGTTGTATGTAGAGGGTGTTAAGCTCTTCTTGAACGAATTCGAGAGCTTTTTCCATCGAATCGGGACGCATACAGCGTATCCTAGACCCTAAGGGCTCCTTAAGGCCACGCAAATAGGCTTGTAACGTTAGCTTAGAGTACAGCGCCCGTTTAGATTCTATGGTGGTAAGTACAGTCTCGTGCAAACTAATGTACGTCATAATCGTACTAAATAAGTTAAGGCACCGCTCATAGAATTCCTGTGGGGTGCTGTTCCCTTGAGTCTGCAGGGATAGGTCGCTATATAACGCGGTCTCGTCGCGATGATCCGCGAAATTATTTATGAGGGCGTTACGGACGCCCTGCCAGGTATCGGGAATACCATTGGTATTTATAAGCCTAGCCGCGGGTCCTGTTACCTTATTAAGTATCCCGTTAAAAAGAGCTAAGTTTGACAGCTCATTTTCTGGCCCTGACCTATAGTGAGCAACTACTAGTTGGTCACACAAATTTATAAACCGTGTCAGGACATGCTGGTTACCGTCAAAATCCGGTAAAAGTCTGAGGGACTTGAAGATAGTGTCTACGTCAACCGGATTTGCGTTTGCCATATTGCTTGGTTGATGTACGGACTCGTCTAACTCGATCGACTCGTTTGTTTCGTCCGAGTGATCGAACTCCAACTGCCTATTCTCGTCTATAAGAACTAATCTACTATTTCTATTCATAAACCTATCGCTACGTGAACGAAATCTCCGTAAATGAAAAATCTTGTAGCTTTACTTAAGTTAACACACTAAAAAGAAATTTAAAATAACTCTAGGTATAGAGCTAACATCAAATCACACAGGTAAAATATATAAAAATATAAGGAACGGATTACTTAAAAGGACGGCAATTACTTGAAAGATTCAAAGTAACTCACATTGGTTTTCCTTGACAAGTCGAAGTCTGGACTCTCCCGGCTGCAACCACACGTAGGTTCTGGATCGCTCTGGCAGGTTTAGCTCGATTCCCTACCTAATTCCCTAAGCGATCCGTACGACTGCGCCAAAAATATATGGTCGCAGCGAGAATCTCAAAAAAAAACCAAAATACTTATAACAAGATTTATTGAATAAAAGAAATTTATAATCTAGTCTAAACTAAAGGTATGTACCTAGTCCGAAGTGAGGATCTAAAGTGACATAAAAACTGTGCATTTGCTTCAAAGAATACATCGTTCGATGCTGAACTAGCATTCCTTTCGCGAATGACGCAATAAGGTGTTTACGCGGCTGCGGATGCAACTATGCACTTTTCATAGGGCTGCCGTGCATGACAATTGGACAGTTTAACAATTAAATACATCGCGTCGAGGTGTATTCGTCACATGATTACGATTTGAAGGTACTTATAGATAAGGACGTAAATATAAAAGACACGAACGTTATTACAATTTCAAATAAAAGTGCCATTCGAGAGAGGTCTAATTTCGCAATGCCATTACAATAATCGTGACATAAAAAACTAGTTCTTGCTTTATCGACAAAAACTAAGAAGAAGCTTTGCAAAAAGCCGCGAGACCGAAGCCCCGAGGCAAAAACACCGCGACCGACTCCCGCAACATGTTTATTGTATGAGCGACTGAATTTCAAGTGTTTTCTCAGCTTTAATGGATCGCGTTTGTCCCCTACATGCTTCACTACATTGCACTAACATGGCATCGCTCTAAAATAACGAAATGGTAATACTTACTTTTACATACTATTACTTAAAAAGTAGATACCTAGACCTACTAATTTCAAATTAAGTTTCTTCTTTCCAAAGTGATTCACTGTATTAAGGCAACTACTGAATGAATTAAAACAGAAACGACAAATGGATGTTACAAAGAGTGTGCGTAGGTATGAAAGGTATGAATTTGGTAGAGATAAGCGAATATTCCGGTATTCGGCCACAGCCAGTCACGCCTGAAATATTAATCATGGCGGCGGCTTCAGGGAAGAGAAATTTCATAAAGCAACTTTATGTTAATGGAATAAATTAAATAGATGGGTTCTCGGTAATGCTCAATCATGCCGACACGAACAATCCAAATGTCAATTCTTGTAATTTTCTAGACGAGTTACACCTATTAATGTTTTGTACTTACAATAAACATTGTTAGGTAACTCTTAACTCATATTAAGATATTCATTTGATAATGGGTGTATCGAATCACTGGAGACAAAGACCATCGATCACTAACGGCTAATGCACTGAAGACAACCCTTTCAGGGAAGATCCGAGACGTCAATAAGCATGATCGTTCATCATCATTAGTTAGGCGTTCCTATACCTATAAAACGTGGTACCTATATGGCAAGTTTGTAGTAAGCAATGTATTATGAAAAAAGTATGATATCATAACAAACACTTACCGCCGCACTCAGAGACATTTAATGGTACTTAAACTATACTAAGTAATGATTTCACAAAGAAAATCTTTACTTAGTATAGTTTAATCAACCATTAAATGTCTCTGAGTGCGGCGGTTAGGTATGTGTAGGTACAATGCAATGGTTTTCATCAAAATACGCATTAGTAGAAATCTTTACGAATCATACAAAACTAATTTCGTTTGAACTTTATCCGACATTAACAAGTTTATGTGTCGTGTTATTGTGTTGTAAGCAAAAATGATATGAACAGTAATCTAAGATACCGCCGTGAAAAAAACAATAAAACATTTAACTACGTCACGCCGAGCGGGCATTCCGGGCATAATGGCCACGGACGATATATCCTTTACGATTTATAATGTATCTGTTTTTATTACCAAGGGCGGACGAATATATTTTACTAACATAATATAGGTATCTATCTTCTTGCTTATTTGAAACAATAAAGCTATTTCATTGTTAAATTAATGCATTTTAATTTATTATCGATATTTCTGTTTAGGTAGGTAACAGTCCATTCGCATTTTAATATTACTTAGTTTGATGAATGAACTTAACACAATTTAATACTTCGAAGTTTTAATTACAATTCGTAAGTAAAACCTTGTGTCCCTCCATTACTTTTAAACATTTTGATAACTATTATTATGTCACTACCACTTGATAGCACAATCAAAGGGCTGTCGGATAACTATCATTTTATGAGCTCCCAAGACGTAGTCGTAATAGTAAAATGATTTTAATACAGCATAAAGTTCGCATTACTCCTGTCCTGTGTCGTCTTCGGCAACTATTAGAAATGACACGATACGACACTATCAAACTAGTTTATATTCTCACATATCTACCTACATTATGATATAATGTTGCATCCGCATAAAGTCCACAATAAAAATATTATGAAATTCCTTTATTCGAGGGAAAAAGAAATAAGGAATGCCCATTGCCCATCCCACTATAGTGAAATAGCATAATAGGCTTTCTAAATCAATTTAATATCGCTTCGAATGCTCAATAATATCAATACAAAGAATTAAGTATGTACACTATTATTAGTATTTTGACCTTTACACAAAAAAAATCGTTAATCTGCGATTCAAATTGACATTTCCGTTCCGGATCAAATCTTTAATATTAGGCAATGTTCGTATTGAAATGAATGTAAAGTGACCACCTGTCACGGTGCTCGTGAAAAGGGCGATACAAGCATAAAACTCAATTACAGAGGGCGGGCGGTTGCAGTTTAAATCGGCGAACCCTCTAGCCTATTGTTGTTGAAAAAAACATTTTTATTTGAGTGCAGGACAAGATGTCCACCCCCGTTCTGCAATTTGTGAAGTTTATTTAACATCGGTATAATATTATAAAAACATTTCCAGTAAGTAGGTATGGACTCTATGGACGGACCATCTAATCTTTTATTCGATTTGAGTATAGGTACTCACATAATATTATGTATGTATAGATTTTGTATTTGATTATGAAAATAGGTATCTCAGATTGAACGATTGATGTACATAATACACACATCAACATCGTCTAGGGATATTTTATATAAAGTTCTTAAACTTAAAAAATACTGGCCGATTTAAAAATATTTTAATGGAACCTTATTGTATAGGCCTTATAGTATGATTCCAAATTTGAATTTTAAAAAATTAATTAAAAACATAAGATTAGCGCGGCAATTATTGTAGCGAGTTCGAAGGTTTAAATTTACTTAACGCAGTTTTAAGCATTTTGTTTAAACAAATTGAAGTTTTATTATTTTTTTTTGATTAATTACAATTTAATACTACTGTATGCATCATGCAGTGGCGTCATTTAACAAGAAACGAAATGTTAAGGGCAGTAGAAATGCTCCAAGCTGGGGCTACTCAACGGAGTATTGCCGAGGAGATTGGAACAAGACAAAACGTGATATCAAGATTGTGGTCACGTTATCGTGCTACTGGTGAAGTGGCTGAAAGGCATCCAGGCGGAAAGCGGATAACTACCCAAAGGCAAGACCGATTTTTGCAAGTGGCCGCGAGAAGACAACCAAATGTTACGGCCATGCAGTTGGTTCAAACGCTCCAGTCAGACCACCAGGTGCTTGTCAGTGACCAAACTGTGAGGAGAAGACTGCACGAGGCTAACCTTCATTCTCGCAGGCCGCTTCGTACTCTAGCACTACGCAGAGGAAATCGTGGACGAAGATTACAGTGGGCTTAGAGAACATTTGCCTTGGGAAGATATCGAGTGGTCGGTAGTGTTGTTTACCGATGAGTCCCGATTCGGATTTCATCCTGATTCACGTAGAGTACGCGTATGGCGAGCTTCTGGTCGTGACAACCGTCTGCAATACCCTCAGGAGGTCCATCCATACCATGGCGGAACAATTATGGTTTGGGCGGGAATTCGTATTGGTGGAAGAACAGACCTCGTTTGGATCAGAAACACTATGACTGCCGAAAAATACCGTAATCAGGTGCTAGCACCAATAATCTGTCTCCATCGACTGCAAATGGGCCAAGTTTTCACGCTCATGCACGACAACGCCCGTCCGCACACTGCGCGAGTGGTGACCAGCTGGCTAGAGGAGAACGACGTGTCGGTCTTAGACTGGCCCGCGCAGTCACCAGACCTAAACCCCATAGAGCACGCGTGGGATATGCTTCAAAGAAGGGCTTTGAGGAATTTGCCTCCAAATGTTGCGACTGAAGAGCAACTTTTTTTGCATCTTAGCAGGACCTGGGACAATATTCCGCAGCAAGATATTGACAACCTGATTCAAAGCATGAAAAACCGTTGCAGGGCCGTGATTAACGTCATGGGGGGTTTCACTGACTACTAATTTTAACTTCAAATAAAAAAACCTAATAATTTCGTTTTACTTTATTTTTTTCCTTAGATAGACATTTTATCTTAAATTTAACATTATTTCACTTTTTGCGTTTTTTAAAATAAAAAAAAATTTAAGCATAAAACAATATTTTGTTGTATTCTAAATCATAGTCTGATAAGTAGGCTTTACAAAAATATATACATGTTGTTTGTTAGTAAACACATTTTTTGAGTAAATTGAGAAATTCTGAATATCCCTAGACGGTGTTGATGTGTGTATGTTGTAATTACTACTTTTTAATTACTTTTTATTTATTTATTTACCCCCTTATAAAGATGACTAAGTTTATGTAACGTTTGTCACTGTCTTTAAACACAACTTTAAAACTACATGTCATAGTTAAATATAAACGTTACATGGAGTTAATCATCATTTATAAGTAGGGGGTTAATGTCTTGTCTAGATTAGCTTAGATTAGATATATTATAATATAATTATCTACATTAGATATAATATAATATCTCTTCTAGGTTAGCGATTAAAACTATAGTTTTATCAAACGCCGCCGGGTTCTTACAGAACAATGCGTACAGGCTACACAAAGTTAGCATCAACAGCTTTGAAGACCACTAGAGAGAGCTTCTAATTCACAAGAGAAGCGACATATTTTTTATAATTTGAAAAGCCATTACGTATAAAAACCCCTTAGGGTGACAACGACAACTTCCTAAACTGACAACTTCCGAAAACGACAACTTCCGAGAATGTCTAATCTAAAATCGACAACTTCCGAAAATGACAACTTCCGAAAATGACAACTCCCGAAAATGACAACTTCCGAAAATGACAAATTCCGAAAAATTACAATAGTGTCTAATTTATACTATACTATATTATTATTATTTATACTAGAATTAGTTATTATAGCTAAGTTTTAGTTGTATTACGTAGGCACTTAATTAAAAGATGTTCAGTAACAGGGCAAAAGTTATTTTATTTATTTAAACGTATCAGCTCATAATGCCAACTTCTCAAAATGCCAACCGCTCGCAAATAGCCAACTTGATTTAGGAAGTTGTCGTTTTAGGAAGTTGTCATTTTAGGAAGTTGTCGTTTTCGGATGCTGACATTTTAAAAATTTGTCGTTCTCGGAAGTTGTCATTTTAGGAAGTTGTCATTTTAGGAAGTTGTCGTTGTCAGCCTGAGGGATAAAAACGTGTCAATAAGTATTGAAAAGAAATAATCTCCAAAATTGTGCACACGCACGCTTTATTGCGCGGCTAGGGGAAAGTGCTGTGAAAATTTTAAATAAATCCCCATTGCTAAACAACGCAACAAATAATAGTTAAGCTTAGTTAAGGGAAAATAGGCCGTATTCCTTCGACTCTAGGTTTGTCACAGCTAACACAATATCGTCGTAAATATTCTGCAAAGTTTTGTGCTTATTTTGCAAATGGTCCTTCCAATTTTGTCGTTGTTGTTCGAGTTTATTTTTGTACAGAGCATGGGGTGAGTTTCTTATTAGTATTTTATTCGTTTCTGTACAACTTATTTAGTACTAGTTTAGGTAATATGTAGAAACATTGTGAAGAATTTAGAATCACACATTCATGTGTGTATATATCAAAAGATGTCGGAAGAAGGTAAATAGTAGGTACTTTAGTACCCTCCAGGTATGTGTGTAATTCGAGAGTTAGAAAACAATTTAACTCCGAGTGGAATTCCCACTCGAGTGTTCAGATGCGATTTTTAAGCATGTTAAACACAAAACACAGCAAGAAACACAACCCTCTATTCCCATAGCCACGCTACACCTCCACAAATCGTAATCCTCTTAGAAAACATTTCCAATTTAAAAAGAATTCCTCTTATCCCTCTGAGGAGGGCACGCGTAAAAAATAAAAGGAAAACTCTGTGACACGCACCGTGAATCTACGTATATGTGTAGTATTTCAGGAGCCCCTCGATTCCTTACAGGTCGCTTCTTCCTACGAGAGAGCATCTATTGAAACTCCACTCAGACCGTGTTAGCTATCTATTTAGTATAAAAAGGGTCGAGAATTTCTTGAGATCCTTTTTTTATCCGTGGGGGGAGGGGGGTCCATCCACCCCGTGACCCGCCTCGCCTATGTTACGCTGAATTTTATACGTATGCTACTAAATTTCCGTAACCTTCGCAATAGTCGATTCAGGTAAAGTACTTATCCGTTTCGATACATACCTAACCTACCTACAGCTAAACATATTTTACAATATGGGTGCTGACCTGGTACCGTATAGACCGTAGGTATTGATTGACTATTTATTTCAAGTTATTATAACATAGATTACCGCCGCACTCAAAGACATTTAATGGTTATACTATACTAAGTAAAGATTTTCTTTGAGAAATCGTTACTTAGTATAGTATAGTTTAAGTAACCATTAAATGTTTCTAAGTGCGGCGGTTAGACATAGACATTTAGATGGTATTTTAGTCTTGAAATGACACTTACTGCCGCACTCAGAGACATTTATAGCCTTATTATTAACGTGGAGTAAGGTAGGAATATTTTTTATACTTTTTGTTTCTGTCTGTCAACTTTGAAAGTTCTTGTCATGGAAAAAGACAAAGCATGTTCTCACTACTCAAACCTTACTCCACGTTTATTAATAAGGCTATTAATGATTAGGTACTTAAACTATACTAAGTAAAGATTTTCTTTGTGAAATCGTTACTTAGTATGGTTTAAGTAACCATTAAACGTCTCTGAGTGCGGTAGTTAGGGAAATTAAAAATAAAACCTGACTTTGCAATTCTAATTAAAATTTGAATTAGCTATTTACCTACACACAACGCACACACTAAGTATGAATAAAAATATTCAATTCAAAAATGTTTCACAAGAATATAATCGAGAAATGGAATAGGAAATCGCCACCGGCACTGTCAACTACCAATATTTGATATCAAAAATTACATGTGGAATTTAGTATTAGAGATACACGAGGTAGGTACGAGCTATGCCAATAAAGTTCCCTAGCTTGCGCTCCGTGGAAGCAATCATCTCGCCGCTCCGCGTCCGCCGTCCGCCGCCGGCTCCAGTTCAAATATTTAAAGGGCGGCTGAATTTGATTCCATCCGTTTGAGTCCTCTCTCTCCACTCCGCAATTGGATCACACGACCGGTTACTGCCCCAAAATTCAAGAGTTATTTTACTAAAATTAACTTAACGAAGCAAATTCGATTTCGGAAACCCTAAGTAAACTTAAATTTGTATCAACTTTGGTTGGCAATTGACTGAGATAGAACTATTCAGCTTTCATTCAATGTTTATTAAATATTACACATAATATTTTATACATTTAAACAGAGTTTATTTTATTTGATAATGAAATAGGTACCTACATTCCTAAAAGGGTTTATTGGCAAGATGCCCCATTAGCATTTTTTGATATTTCAGTGTCACTAAACAAAGGCAAGTTGGTAGGTGCCTTGCCATTGTAAAAATATACGTACGAAAATTAAAATTGCCTTGGAAGTATAACTTTTTGTAATTCAATGGATTTACCTACTAATAAAACATTCAGTAGAAGCTAAAAACATTTACAAAAAATAAATATAATAGGAATCGAAATGAGACTTACGTCAATCCCAAAGAAATTCGAAATATAAGTGGTTGTAGAGACAATCCACATAAGACGGGCGGCGCGCCTAGGGATCGGTTAACCCACGTAACGTCCCCGCCGGAGGATTCCCACTTTCCACAAAGAAAATACCAATCAAAATTTGATTTACTGCCGCCCGTGGCCATACATCAAACCACTCTAATCCGTGGAAAGAGAGAAAGCCTAAAATCTAAGGGGATCCGGCCACTGTCGAATTGAAAATCCTTGTGGTACGAGACGCCTTTAATATTTATGACCGAGTAAAAAACACGCGCTGCCCCATGAATAAATATCGTGTTGGAAGTGGGAACGTTACACACGGAAAGAAATTGACATAAAAAAATCCACATTTGGTGAATATCTACTGCTGGCTATTTAAGTAGTCCAGTATGTTAGTAGATGCCATAAGCGAACTATAGAGTACCTATTCCTTTAAAAATTCAGATCGGGGTTCCAGCATAAAATAAGATATTTACGTATTATACAAATTCAAAAGTTTGCAGAGTAGTTGGGAATCGAACGGGAATTATTCATTCGGTGGCTGTGGCTACCCACCCCCGCGCCTGCTCGGGTCCGGCCTCTCTCGTATCTTCTAGCAAAATATGTATGTATGTATTAGATACCCGACCGACCTTCTTTATTCACTGGCATATAAAATCTTATTCGACTTTTGATAACCCAACGAATAATAATAACTTTATGATAGAGGTAGAGATCACTAGTCCTCTCAGTATCACTTTCCATTAGGTGGTGCCTTTGGGTAGGTGCTTATCAAATATTATCTGCAATTATTTGAGCAGTTAGTTTAATTACACAGCCTTGACACAAGATCGATAATTTTATAAGCACGACAATAAAATTTTAAATGAGGTAAAAAATATCAAAATGTCAATAGCAGGTAAAGTGGTGGCAACATAATTAGCCATCCAATCAATTCCAAAGCCACCTGCCAATCTTAGATTGTAGCAAGATAACGCAATAAAAAATTAAGAGAACGAAACAACTTCCCCCTATTGGCAATTTTGCATTGAGATCGATCGGCGGAGGGTCGAGAGAGAGATGCGAGCGCGTGGCGTGTGGGGTCCGTAAGCCGTTTTCGATAAGGCCCCCTGGCGATGGCCGGCGAGACGCATCGCGACGTACTTTCGGCATTCCCTTATCTGCGTGCTACACTCGCTCGCCTGCACATCACGTGATCAGAATAATGCATCTCGTTTCACACACCTCCTCTTTTCAATCATTCCTCCATTATTGTTTATTGATTGCACGGAGTAAGCGACGCACTTGTGTGAACACTAAATTGCTGCGATTATAAAATGCCAGGTTGCTCGTTGGGTAACGCCTATCGGCGAGTTTACTACTATTTAGTAGTTAGATTTAATTACGATTGGCTCAATACGCTAGCGGGCTAGGAAATACCTTATTCATTGCGTGGTGGGTAATGCTTACTGACTGACTAATGTGATTTGTTTCTTTCATCGATACTTGATTAGGCAAGTAGTTTGTTTAATTATGTTATTGATTTAAATTTATTAACATATCTAATGGTAAAAATTATTAAAAATCGAGGGGACGTGGAGTCTTAAATTTTCTGTGACAATGTTTAAATACAAGTTTTGTACGACCAGCGTTTTAAACTATGTGTGCCTTGATCACGTCCGAGGTAAGTAGGTACACTATACATTATTTCAGCAACTTAGATCATAAATGTAAATAAAGAACTGACATTTTTCAAGGAAAAGTAAATAAAGAGCTGTGACTTTCAAATAAACGTATGAGATTTTTGATAACATTGATCTAAGTTTCTGAGATAGTAGGTATACCCTGATTTTAAGTTTAAATGATTGGTAGGTAATGGAAGGTATGCTAGAAGTACTTTCACTTCTAAAAACATAAAATCTGTATAACATTGGCGACTTATAAAACCAACACCTGCCCCCTAATCGATTAAGTTGCGTAAAAAACGTGTTCACGTCTCGCGTCCGCGCCACCAACCCGAGATCTCAATCTCTAGGGCACCACCATTCTCTTCCGCATGACAAATGCGCTCTTCCCCGCCGCCACCGCAAGGGGCGTAAAAAAATTATAAGGAAATTTACCTAATGGTCGCAATTCTTTATACTCAACGTCCATTGTCCGGGCGACAATGGTGTAATGGAGGGATGACGTGAGTGAACTCCTCACAAGGGTTTTATTCCATTTAGTTTTTTTCTTCATCTGAAACGTTCGTGCCATATGAGTACGTACGCGGTGAACATTAACAGTTACCATCTCTCATTGCCGCCGGACAGTTTTGCTTTTAATATAAGATTTAACTTTTTGTTATTTAAATTCACGTAGGTAACATATTATTTAAAAAAGCGCAGCTAGATTTTATGGAGAATACTAGGTAACCTACAGTTATATTTTAGTTTTTGAGATAAAAATAAAAAATAGCCGGATATAAGAGTATCGAGCTAATTAGTTTTGTAGAAAATTATTGCCAACACCTTGTAGAAATAAATACCTCGATAGAATTACTAAGATTTTCGATGTCCAAGTTATTATAACGCATTCAACGTTAGAGAATAAACCGTTTTAACTAGAGAGATTTCCTTATTTTTTACCTCTTAGGTTAGCGTGCTTCATCTTAGACCGCATCAGTTAAATAAGTACTGAGTGTTTAAAGACTATATAACTTAGGCAACAGCGTCCCTTGTGCCATGGGCCACGCGGAGTTAGTGTCTCGTACCTAGCTTTTATATTGGTCAGTTTATTTATCGAAAACACTGTATAATCTATTAACATCACTCTTACGATGAAGTCAAACATCGTGAGGAAACCAACATGTCCTAGGACTCACCACGGTTCGCTGCTATGGATTTTTAGAGATTCGCCAGTCCGGAGTAGGTTCCCGTGGCGTCTTACTGCCTAACCCCAATAAGAGGAGGCCCTTGACCTACAGTGGGATAAATTAACGGGCTAATTAAGATAATGTGTACAACCACAAGAATTGCAACCTGGAAGAAAATAGATAGGTAGGTAATAAACTTACCGATGTATACTAATTAATGTAAGTACCTGCTTTTCATAGGAATTTGTAACTCTGTCTGTATGTCCGTTACGCTTTTACGCCTCAAATTCAAATATATTTATTCATTTAGAACGATGTATAAATTACATACCTACGTACGTTTTGAAATGTCGAGATTTTACTGTGGTTTCGGAACGCGCTCTCCGATGAGAAGAAACCACAAGAACTAAGCCTAAACCGCAGAACCGATATTGATGAACTTTGGTATAGAGATTGGCGACGGACATAATGCTACTTTTGATCCCGTAACTCCCGCGAGATCGGGACTTACGCGGGTGAAATCGCAGGGCGCAACTAGTTCAATAGATACTTATTTCAATATCTAGTCGTACATTTGAAAAACACTCTTACTTAAGCCGTCACCAATCGATCCAAGTACAACCATTTGGATAGTAGAGACACATGACTCTGATATCTTACACGATGGGGTTAGACGAGAAAGAATACCTATATTTTTCTATTACTTCATTGTCGACGTGATCAATATGTATGCTCATGCAAAGGCCCAGCTTATTAATAGACTAGTACCTACCTAAGAACTCTGTGCTTAGCCGCGGACAGACCACCATGATGAGTGTAAATGTTCCAAAAACGACATGGGTAAATTAGTTGCACCCCGCAGTTACACCCGCGTAAGTCCCGATCCCGCGGGAACATCGGGATCAAAAGTAGCCCATGTCCTTCTCCAAGGTCCCATCTATCTTTATACCAAAATTCATCTTAATTGGTTCAGCAGTGAAAGCTTAACAGACAGAGGTACAGAGGTAGGTATCTATAATATCGCAAGTAGAGTATAGAAGTAGGTATGTGTTGTAATAGTAGTAGGTGTGTCGTAAGAAAAAAAGTCATTCCTAAAAGATCAACTGAATCTGTATCAAAATATGAGAAAATCACAACCCTATACATTTGTACTGGAATCAGGCTGAAAAATCTAGTACCAACTAGGTACCTATTTTAATGCCATATTTTTCGGAAACTGTAGCAATTAAAAAAAATCACATAAGGAAATCTTCGTAAGGAAGATCTAACTGTTTACTCACAGCTAATGCAGTCTAGGACCTTTCCCAATTGGAATAATTCTAATTCATGGTTGGCTCAAATTCACCCCCCCATTAACTAGTAAATAAGAAATTAGCTAGTACCTACCAATTAAATTACCTATAATATGTACCTACCTAAACCTATCTACCATATCACATGGAATTTGTTTAGGTATACCTTATTATAGGTAAGACTTAGAATTAGGTATATTATTATGCTTGGTAGGTATAACATTGGTAAAATATTTTGATGCTAACAAAACCTTACCTACATTAGAAAATAGATTTTATAATTGTTAATTTACAATATTGGAAAGCCCAGGATTGGAGTGGTGGGATAATGTTGACAAAGAATAGGTTAATTAATGTTAAATAAAAAAATAATAATAAATAAATAAATGACAAAACAACTCACCATTAAATAATAAAAATTTCAACACAAATCCCAACTGCAATCCATAAATATCCACTCATCCGACTGCGACAACTACTAAAAAATACTTAATTTTAATTTATTCAACATAGGCATGAGATATATCACACCCCAGTATCTTGAACCAATGTATGCAAATAAATTTAAATATAGGGGACAGGTTGCTAGGAGCCCTCTCAGAAGGCAACTGAACGGAGAATCAAGCACGGAGTCTCTCCGCTCGGCTGTCGAGCATTCTCCGGACAAATACATTCAAATCTTCAACAAACTCTGCTCTGCTATTGGACAATGAGGACCTTACCCTTTTGCGCGTGTGCTAAAAATCAAAGGGTTAAAAAATTCACCCCTTTTTTAACATCACCCTATTTTTTTCAACCCTACTAGTTGTTTTTATGTTAGTTTAGAGACCAGGATTGCTGGTACTAGGTAGGCAACTAATATTTCTCTATAATTTACTTAATGTTAATGAATCTGAAATCAATAGGCTTGTAATTATAAGATTTACTTACAATTAATTGGCAATTGTGTAACACACAAGGATTTTGGAATAGAAAAGCACTTATCTAAAACGATTAAAGCAAAAAAGCGGAAAACACAACTGCTGCTGCTTGCAAATGAGCTTGATCAAAATTATACATCGTTTATAGCTGTTTTTGTGAAAAAGATTTAGAAAATTCAAATAAAATAAACTTTATTCATTGAACGGCGCCATTCACGTTCCAATTTCCCTAATTCGAAAAAGAATGAAATATATAGTTTCATTACACGCAGTAAAACAAAACCTTGAAGTTAACGTTCCAAAACCAAAAGTACGTTTCGATGATGCCTAGCATCATTTTTTATTTTTTCGTTGCAATTTTCAGTAATATGTGGTAATATCACAAAAAATACTTCATATTCTTGAAGTTGAAAAAAATATTCTTTGTCTAAATATGTTGGTACACACCTAACTCTTTAAAAAAATTGTCATAACAGTTCAATGCTTCAAATATATTTTGAAACTCGGAACATTAAGAAAGAAATGTTGCCGTCACTGTCAGTAAAATGTCAATCGGTCATTGAACTTGGTCTATTGGATGGATTTTGTTTTGTGAATTCGTCTGGTTAATCTAATTAATTTAGAGTTTTGTGATACTTATTTCTAAACAGTGAAACGAACAAATATGACGCTTTATCATTTCGGTAATTGTCTAGCCTTAGTTTACGCCCCATACCACATGGCGTACAAATATTCGGGGATGTAAGTACAAACAGAGGTTATATGGGCATATTTATTTTTGAGTGCCACCATACGTAAATTATGGAGGTTTTATAGACATGAGTTTTGAGTTTATTAAAGTCTTTCATAATATTTTCGTATGTTTTTTGAACTAAAAATTATATTTTGTTTCCTACAAATACCTTAATTTCTATGTAAAAATCAATTTTTAAGTGGACACTATAGAAAAATAACGGTCAGTTTGGTGACATTGAAAAACGACTGTAACATTTAAAACAAAGGGTTTTAAACGTAATTGTTACCTTTAATTAATGCAGATTAATTAAATTTATCAAAAAACAATACACACTAATGAGTTACTTATTTTAAATTTCTTAAAATTAAGATTTAAATTCGGTTTGGTGACGAGTGACTCCATTGCAATCATAATTTTCTTTTTAATATATAAGTTTAGTGACCTATTTCTTAATTTATAAGTTGCATAGGTAAAATAAATTATTTGAAACAATAAAAGAAAAATATATATTATGCAAACTTCAAAACAAAACTGATAAAAGTAAAATAAACCACATAAAAATTGGGACAGTCACCAAACTGACACACCTAAAATCCTTAGGGTGAGGCTACATGATGTACAATACTAAATTAGATAAAAGTCGATGTTTTTTCATAGTAACATTTAATCACATAATTTTAAGTATGGTATTAATAATATTAATTTTAATAATTAAAGCAAACATGTCAAACATGCGAATAGGTAATAGAAAGTTATCTATTATTTTTACTTAAACTAACTTATAGCTTAACTATAATGGCACAATAATTGGCAAAAAAAAACAAAAATGTAAGGCTAATTAAATAAATTATGATTTAAATGAAATTTAAGAAGTATTTCTTAAATTTCATTTGATTGAGTACACGTATGTACACCTAGCCTTATGAGTCAGTTTGGTGACTTTGGTGGTCCGCCCTATATGTGACGGCATAAAACGTCACTGAACTGACCGTCACATTATACACGTAGCTAATGAGAAAAATGCATTCTAACCTAATTGAATGACATTTTTTTAAATGAACTCCTAAAAACACTAGCTAAATAACACCAAAAACAGATAGTAAATAGTTGGATAGTGTAAGACAAATATAATAATTAAGAAAAAGGCTTCAAATCTGACCTACCAAATCGTGACCAACCGCCAACACCAGCAAGACACCCTCTTTTTTCCGCGAATTGAACAGACTGACTGATTTCGCTAAGCTAAAATGATCCCTTGTGGTTAGTGTCACTATTTTTTTAAAATAAAACGGCTTTAAATAAAACGGAATATCCCTTTAGACCCGTCACTTTGCTGACATGTCAGATGACACCGAGATTTGAGGACTTTACATAAATGTATTTTTCCACTGTAATATCACAATTGCATTTACAGTTTTAGATAAATGTGACGGAAGAATAGATCCACTATCATGGTAACCAAAACTTGATTATGTTTTTGTAGGAAATTTTACCAGTAAGTTCAATACTTTGAAGCTGACAAGGACTGGGACAAGTCAGAAACGGCTCCCCTGAGTATTTGAATTAACCATAATTGAATTAATTAATCTTAATTACATAAAAATTGATGCTCAGACACATAGTTTAATTTACTCTGCTTCGATTGATATACTTATTATAATAACACTCATTATTATTAATATGCAATAAATTTTTAAAGACGTGGGACAGCGTAAAAGTGGGGGTGGCACCCAAAAGTGAAAATGCCCATATACACTATTTTAGCGTTTCAGTGACTGAAATTGTAATAAACTTAATTACAGATCGGAATATGCAACGTTTTCAAAGTGTGTCTATGCTGGTGGATTGTATATCTTCACACAACTGTGCAAAATGTTACTTTTGGCTACGTTCTTCCCTGACTCTGAAATCAGCCAAACTACTGGAGAATACAGCATCTTTATGGTAAGCAGTTGAAATACTAGTCAAGTCTAGAACGAACAGGCATGTTACACCGTCGACGTTGACTTCCCATCAGGTTAGATGAGGTCAAATGCTAGTGGTCACTTCCCATCGGTAAGATAAGGTCAAATGCTAGCCTATCTTATATATTAAAACGCCTCTTGGGTTCACTGCCTGCCTTGCAGCTAATGAGCCCTCCCACTACGACAAGGTGGATGAACTTGGGAGGATTCGGATTTACATCGTATCTATCTATTCTCTACCAATGTCTACTGATTTACTGATGAATCCCAAGATCTTAAGAGGGAAGCCTAACCAATTCACAAAATTATTTTTAATTTTAGTTGGTAATAGAAATTGTGTTGATTTTCCAGGAAATCCTGAAGGCGACGGTAGATGTGGCAGATCTGTTAGGAATCTACCTTGCTCTGAACTCTGTGCCCGGAAAAGGCCATGCAAAGATAATGACCTCGGCTATAGGATGGGCGAGTGCTGAGGTAAGCAAAATGTTTAGGTAGATGTGAACCTAAAAACTTTGATAAATATATTATGTATATCAATAAATGTATAGTAATCTTCTGCCGCACAACTTTATACAGTTAAATTAGATACATTAAACTAACTAATCTGGATTAGCAAATGGCAATACAAAATGTCGAGATCTCACTAATTTAGTTCAATGTAGCTGCACATGCCAGCCTTAAAGTAATAAGCTGCAACACACAAAGTCAGAGACACTGCCATTTAGATTTTGTAAATGACGATGGTATACTGATACTGAGCAACCAGACAATGAAGTGCTGTTTATAGTATAGCATCTGACTAACTACATAACATTATGTAGGTATATTTTCACTACACTTGTATACTTTCAAGAAACTAAATTGAAGAATAAGTTTGATATTTATTTATTAAGATTAAACAATTTCCACGCATTTTAACTAAGGTTCAAGAAAATCAAAATTCAGCAATGCATCTCCCTCAACGCTTTCATGGCAAAAAATAGTGTATTATAAAGTGGTTGGTATAATTTGTTTCCAACGGGACCCCAAACACTAAAAACCTATTTATAAATGTTATAGCGTCCCCGACTATGGCCACTTTGGGCATGCAGATAGAGGTCCACTGTACCGTCAGGTCAGTCCCAGGAGCAACTGTCAGTGATCTGTTACAGACAGATCGTGTCCCCAAACGCTAGTAGAGTAACGTTGTGTGGGTATGCAGATGGGGGTCCGCTGTGCCGTGAGGCCACTCCCAGGAGCAACCGTCGGGGATATGTTATAGATATAGACAGATGGTGTCCCCAAACACTAGTTCAGTAGAGGTAATGTGCAGGTGGTGGTGACGCGCGGCGTGCTGCTCTGGGCGGGCGCGCGCGGCGCGGAGTTCTCGTGGCTGTACGTGCGCTCGTGCGCCGCCGCCAACGTGGCGCTGCTGCACCACCTCGCCACCGCCGCGCTCGTGTGGCTCGCCACGCGCACGGACCTGCCCGACAACGTGAGACCGACGCGCGACGCCGACCTACTTATACAGACGCTACTGCATAGCTTTTATCGCAGGCTTTCAGCGCGGCGACCGAATTAAGAAATTCCATAACGAAAATTTAACCTAACACCCCCCACTTCGCCTATCATGTAGCCTAAGAAAAAAAAAATCTATGCAATAGCTTTACCGCGGTAGTCCCCGAGTTTTTTTTGTTTGTATTAACCATTAGTCTCTAAAGCTACTGGACCGAGTTTAAAAATTCTTCCACCAATAGAAAGCTACATCATCGAAGAGTAGCATAGGTTACTTTGATCCCGATATTCCCACGAGATCGGGATTTAAGCGGGTGAAACCGCGGGACGCAGCTCCTACAATATACTTTCTTCTTTGTGAGTAACAATTAAATGAAATTTGCTGTATTGATTACTACTCCCAAAAAGGAAATTGGCTGTAGTCAATGATTCTAAAAATGTACAGTCATTTAACAGCTATCAACTATAAAAAAACTCCCACAATTTTTGATGATACCTGAACTACAAGTATTTCATCTTTTAGGTGAGCTGAGCATGAGCATCTTTAATCACATCACTAATAAAAACAATCCTTTATTCACTCAAAAGAAAATTGTATTTAATCTAGAAAAGATGATGTAGAGTCTCTATTAGAGACTAGAAGGAGAAAGGTCGCCTGTTAGCGATCCATTTCAAACTGGTCTCTGATGACGGACGGACGAGCTTCAGCAGTTCCAAAGTCAAACTGTTCGGTTAATTACTCACACTCA